>JANIJG010019416.1:0-13470 GCA_024611175.1 Megaceryle torquata
CTCTATAGGGCTTCCCTACCCTCAAGCAGATTGACCTTTCCACCCAGGTTGGTGTTATCTGCAAACTTACTAAGGGTACACTCTATCCCCTTATCCAAACCGTTGATGAAGATATTCAACTTGCCATCAACACAGACTCCCAGATCTCATTCTATGGGGCTGTTTATCCCCCGATTTGTACATATATACCCTGTCCCAAGTGCTGAATCCAGTACTTCCTCTTGGTAAACTTCATGTAGCTGGTGATTGCCCAGCTCTCTAGGCTATCCAGATCTCTCTGTAAGGCCTCTCTACCCTCAAGGAAGTCCACAGCTCCTCCTAGTTCAGTATTGTCAGCAAACTTATTTAATGCACGTACCATTCCTGTGTCCAGACCACTTATAGAAACATTAAAGAGCACTGGCCCTAAAGTTGAGCCCTGGGGAACCCCATTGGTAACTGTCTGCCAAGCTGATGTAATCCCATTTACTATAACACTTTGAGCCTGACCCATCAGCCAGTTGTTCACCCATTGTATTATGGACTTGTCTAGTGCTATGCGGGACAGTTTAGCTAGAAGAATTCTGTGAGAGACAGTACCAAAAGCTTTTCTATAATAACCCCCCACACACACATCTACTGGCTTCCCTTGGTCAATTAGATGCGTTATCTTGCCATAAAAGAAAATTAAAGTCATAAAACAGGATTTTCCCCTCATGAACTTAATGCTGGCCATGACTAATGACTCTATTGTCTCTCAAGGGTTTATGAATGACTTCCACAATAATAACTCTCCATAATTTTACCAAGCACTCAAGTGAGACTGACATGCCTGTAATTACCAGGGTCTGTCTTCTTATCCTTCTTGAAAACTATGACAACATTTGCCAGTCAACTGGCACCTCTCCAGACTCCCAAGACCATTGAAAAATAATGGAGAGAGGTCCTGTGATTACATCAGTCAGCTCTTTTTGGTACCCTGGGATGAATTCCACTGGCCCTGTAGACTTAGGCACATCTAGCTGGAGCAGCAAGTCAGTTGAATAAAAAAGTTTAGTCAAAATGTGAGTTTATCATTTCCCCAGTTTCAGTCTTCCAGCACAGGGCTCCAGGACTCCCAGGGCTCATCATCAGCAGTGAGAATGGGTGAAGAAGGCATTAAACATCTCTGCTTTGTCTACGTCCTTATTTGCGAGGTGACCAATCTCATCAGACAATGGACTAATGTTATCTCTGATCCTCCTTTTGCTGTTTTATATTAAAAAGCCCTTTTTGTTGTCCTTCACAGCACTGGGCAACTTGAACTCTAATCAAGTTTTGATTCTATGAATTTCCTCCCTGCAATGGCAAATATCTCTGACATCCTCCTGTGTTGTCTGACCTTTCTTTTAATGTCCATACACTTTCCTCTTCCAGCTAAGTTCTAGAAGATCCTTGCCCATCTAAGTCAGCCTTCTGCTGTGCTTGTTTGACTTCCAATACTTTGGAATTGCCTGCTTGTTTACTCTTTAGAGATGACTGTTAAAAAATGACCAGCTTTCATGAACCCAATACCTTTAAAAGCAGATTCCCAGGGGACCTTACTAACTGGTCAGCATATTAGGCATTCTCTTCCCCTCAATAGAGATATTCCTATGACAATAACCTGTCTTTTTTTCTTAATGGAAGTAGTTTTGATGTGGGGCTCAGGCCGATGGCCTTGGCAAAACCTTTAATCTAGATGGACCATTGTCCTCATCACTGTTTGGTTCCCCTTGCAAAGCCTCCTACCTAGTATGCAAGGGCACCTAGAAAGGTAGGGTAGTCAGAGAGATTAGAGAGACAGAGGAGATGCATCTGTTGTGTTGGGCAGGAACTTCTTGTCATTTCCCCCTATCCCTTAAGTCATCATGTTCTGCCAGGTGGAGATAGGATAGGGAATCCTCCACATCATGTGTCCTGTATGCCTGACAGGCCTGTCCCAGGGAGGGTAGGGTGCAGTTCCAGTAAAATCTCTCTCTCTCTGGTTCCCTGATATTCCTGCTTCCAGAGTTCTACCACTACGCTGAGGAGTTCCTCTGCTGGGATGAATCTCCCACAGCTGTGCTCACTGCAGCCATCCAGTACTGGTGTAAAAGTAGTGCACATCCTGCAGTCTGGCACCCAGCAAGCAGCATACTTTCATTTGAGCTCTGTCTGGGAAGCTGCATCAGCTGTGGACATAGTCTTCTGCCCAGCAGAGATCACTGCTCCCTGATCAAGCCACATGGGACAAGTGCTGCAACCCCAGGAGGAAGCATGCAGCTTTCTGTATCCTCTTCCAGACAGGAGAGGCAGGAAGGAACACAATAGGACTAGGCAGGACAGGGTAGAACTCAGCACAGGGACTGGAACTGCCCGGATCCCTGTTACTGTTAAGGGTTTTAAGGATGACCAGACTGTATACAAAGAAGAATCCAAGTCACATTTTATATGATGCTCCAACATCTTCACATGTGGGCATCTCCTTTGGCAGGAGGGAACACAAATAACAGTAAGGCAGGGCTGAGAACCTGCCAAGTCCTGCAGCATCAAGGCTTTCCTTGTGCTGTCTCCTGCAGCTTTCTTCCTTCTGTCTCACTTGCTGTTCCACACTCTCCCCACATGACAATCTCCTCTTCCTCTCTCTGTCCAGCTCCCTAGGCCAACAAAAGGGAAATGAAAAAAAAAAAAAAAAAAAGAGGAAGTTTCTCCTTACTGTCTTACCAAGAGAAAAGTATCAGACATCTCCTGTATGCAGGACATTCAACATCTTTCTTTCACCTGTCCTTGCTCCAGACACCTGAGCTGCAAACTGGAACTGGATATACATAACGCTTCTGGTATTTCTGGCTGTATCTGGGTCTCTTCTCCTCATCACTGTAATCCTGCTCCTCGGGTGCCAAACAGGTTCTGCAACAAGAGCAGTCAACCATGCCTGAGTGTGTGAAAAAACAGTTTGACTCCCCTCTCACATCAACAATCTCCATGGTTTCGACATCTATGCAATGTCTCTAATCCTTTAGGATTTCAGGAAAAAAAAAAAGATGATCAAGAGAACAGTGGAAAAATAAAACACTGTGCTAGAGAAAATAAAGAGCCACTTGAATCCCAAAATAACACAAATTAAATGAAGTACAGACTGTGAGACAGAGCTCAGCAGACTGTATATTATGCCAGGCTCTTAGGCTTCAGTTTTGAGTATGTATTGTAACTCATGTGCACAGTATAGACTACTAATACCATCTGCCTCAAAGGAAAGGAACTATCTCAGTCATGAGTTACATGGAAACAGTCTATAGGAAAAGTTCCCTTTATGCATTACTATACATTCGTAGTGATATCCTGAAGCACAAGATAAAAATCCTGCATATACAGGTTTAAACCAGAAATGTATTACTTCTCTTCTCTGGCAGCCACAAGTACTGCACAGGTGTTTTCATTGAACTGTACAACACATCCTTAGGTCTCCATTATTGGACGATACTGTTAACTTAGAAACTGTCTGTACACCCAGGCAATCCTAATTACTCCTTCTAAAGTACCTTAACTTGCTTGCTCTGTTGTGTCACCACCTTACTGATTGCTCAGTTGAACCAGGTCAATCTGACAGTACTCATGAATCTCACAGTCTGTTTGTCTGGCTTGACAAAGAGCTGTCTCCCATCTGTAATCACTGCTGCTTCCTCTTCCAAATCACTAACTTTAAAGTGCTTTAAATGGAGGCAGTCCTGTATTAGCTTCCTCCTCTGTTGAAAAGTGGCTCTATTATCTAGTTTCTAGGCTATGAAAACTTACTAATTGGCTTTCAGTGACAACTTATTTCCTTACTAATTTATTGTGAAGGCTATCTTACCTATCTTTGCAGAATGCCAACCTCCCAACAGATAACAGCAATTCAGCTGTATAAGCTGGTTGCACCCTAGAATTTGTTGGTCAGAGAAAATCTTTCAGTAACATCCAGAAGGTTGGTCTCACTCCCAACTCTACCAGTTCTTTCTGCTTAGCATTTGAGATTATATTCTTTCTAAGGAAGTAAAGCTTTTTTTTATTCTCCATCACGTCAGGAGATATCAATGAGAAACTGTATTTTGTTATTAGCAGTTTTACCATTTGACTGTAATTCAATCAGCACATTTAACTAAAACCCCTCCAATCTTTAAGAAGCACTATAATTTAAATGGTCAGATTCCTCTAGATTAAAGGCTGTTATTTCAAAGCATCAGGAAAAAAGGGGTCAGGCAGTGATCAAAGCACACACGTACGGAGACATATTCCTATTTGAACATTGCCTATTTTAATGAAGATCTGCATTCACAGATATATATATCTTCACAGAGATGATGATATACACCGATCTGTGTTCTACAGTTATGTGGAAGGAAAGCAGGAAGTCAATCATTTGACAAAAAACATTCGTATTTCAAGGATATGAGATTATATTGAAAAAAGTCATCCAGAACTCAGTTTATGAGTCTCTTACCTATATTTGGGGAAGGGATGGAGATAACAAAACCAGCTTTCTGGTAATAATGTAGGGTCAACTTGGTCAGGGAAGTTGCTCCACTTCAGACATTGTTTCATATTGTATCCAGGTCTGGTCTGGTCTCTCTGCAAAAACCAATGTTCAGTTAGCTGTTCAGAGTAAGTGCGGTCACCTGACCCCAAAGCAATCCTAGCCCATTTGGCACAGTATGTGGGATGGTCTGGGGCAGCCAACATGTCTCTGTGCTCCCAGAGACACCCTGCCCATAGTGTGGCATCCCACCCAGTAACCACCAGGCCAAACTCCACAGGTTCAAATCTTGATTCCCTATAGGAAGGAGTCCAGACACCCCTTGTCAGCCTCTGCTCCTCCTGGTGGTACACTGCCATCCTACCCTGGCCAAGGAAAACCTTTAATTCTGGCAAAGAACAGAGCAGTGGCAAACTGGTTCCTACACTATCATGCAAGCTGCGTCCACATTTCACAAGGTTATCTGTGCCATCTTCACCTTCCAACAGATGTTGAGTTTCTGTCCCAGCACAACAATTGTCCATCCAGAAGGAAGAACTCTGTAAGAAGCTAGGCAACTCCCAATGGCACAACAGGCAGCAAGAACACAGGCAAACACAACCACTTTCCCCAAAACTTCACTTAAACTTGTGATTGCAGCTTTTAGGTTGGCATTTTAGCAGCCCTTTTTTGCCACCCACCCCACAACTGAAAAAAAAATAGGCAAATACCATAAAAAAAATGAGGCTACAGGTTTCTTTCCCCAGCTACCACCTTTGTCAAAGTGTGAGGTGCTGCATTCCCAGGAGAGCAGGGGCTAGTGCTTGGAGGAAGGACACTGTCTGCTTCTGCTGCACCACTTAACTGGAGGCCCCACATGAGCATCCAACCTTTTCTTTGACTTTGTAGGTGCGTTCCCAGTTTGAGTGGCTCTGCTAAAGTGTACGTGAACATAGACTCTTATTTCGGAGGAGTCTCCTCAGGGCTGGAGTCTTGTGAAGGAATGAGCTGGAGGAACACAAAGACTGTGTCCTTTCCTCAGCCTAAGGCTATACGTTTGCAACAGACTTTCAAAAAAAAAAAATTCTCCATGCTCTCTAGGGGCATTAGAGAAGTAAAATGTGGCCAAATCTGGGCCTACTTCACAATAATAAACAGACCTAAGAACATGTGCAGTGCTCAGAACAAAGGCTGTATCAAAGCAAAACCCTCTCCAAGCAGCTGCCTTGGGCACAGGTCTCTCTTACCAGTAATCTTTGCCTTCTTCAAAGTCCTCTTTGTTGTGTGCTCAATTCAGGAAGTTGTATTCAAATACACCGATCACACCTACACATCCACCCTGCACCAGGGATCAGAAATAAAGGGAAAAGAGATGCTTTAGTCAATTCTGCTCAGAACACACACATCTGGCATCTCAAACCACTGATACAAAGGTTGTTGATGGCATCATCATGACCTGTGCATTGCATGCCAACAGCACCTATGAAGTACAACCACCTGGCAAACACCACTGCAAAGGTATTTTGGGAATGTAATACTGAAGCTTTTTCTTTCAGAAAGCAGACCACAGGCTGGCTTAGCTAACAGACGGGAATTATCTCTGGCAAAGACGGTCACCTCCAAGGTATGCCATAGCTCTGAGATACTGCTGCAATATCATTTCTAGAAGCAAGTGCTTCAACTTCCTAACACAGACCAGGCTATCCTGCCAAAGCTGATCTCCTTCTGAAAATCACCCTGGAGGAGGAGAGGCAGGCTGCCCATCCTCTGGTAGCAACTCCAGCCACAGCAGTATTAAACTGTAGCTGAACATCTTTAGTTACCTAAAACCTGGACAGGTTTGTGTACATTGCGCAGATGCACACACTGTTCTCTGATCCTAGGGACACGCTATGTCTCCTTGTTCAACTCTGGCCACCACACATTTTAGAAGCAAGGACAAGGCTGCTTTTTGCAAAGCCCCATTCTCCTCTCTCCCAGATAAAAAAGGGTGAAAGAGAAGCCCAGCTACTCACCTTCCTTTGACAGCCCACCTTCTCATAGGATCCAATGAGTCAGTTGTTGTGGTACATCACAATCCTGTCACGGCTTTTGTTCTTGCAGGTTAATCCAAAGGTGATCTTCCCCACTTTGGTTTGAGGCAAAATGTGTCAAGGAAGAAATAAACAAAAAGCTCCACATAAGGAACAGAGGAGATGCACAAGTTCCACAGGAAGTAATGAAATACTCTGAAGATGCCACGGCATCGAGCAGCCTAAACCACATACCTCAGTACAGTACCTTCTCTCTTCAGCAGAGAAAAAGCACACAGCCTTGGCCTGCTAACAACTCCGTGCATGTAGCCAACAATAACAGATAAGAAGATGCATAACTTACTGGAAGTGAATTGCATACAGCTGTACTGAGCAGAGCCAGTCTGTCACGGCCAAGTCAAAATATGCCTTGCTTATAGCTTTAATGAAAACTCTGATGTGTGTTTATATTATTCTGATAACAGAACAAGCAAGATCTGGCTAAAGAAAACTGCCTTGAAGTGTATCACAAATGAGATAACTAATAATTTTACTTGTGATTAAAAGATAAATGACCAATGTTTACAAAACTGAATCAAGCACATCCAGTAAGGGCTGAAGAAATCTTAACAACTATGACAATGCTAAGGTCTATCAAAGAAGAGTGAGCTCTTCCTCAGCAGACTCCAGTTTCACAAATTCAGTTCTAGACAGACCACTATTAGATGGGGAACTGTGGGTTTAGGATTAAAATATTTAATTAACCACTTTTGCCTAAATATTTTTAATTTGATTACTTCTTAAGAGTCAGAGCTCATGCATTCACCATGTATATAGTCATCCCGTGCTTTCCAGTACAATGCTACTTTATCTGTACACAACAGGTGCTAAACTCCAAATCTCAAGGATCTGCTATTTAATGCACATCAGCTACGCAAGGCCAAAGCACCTTGGAAAGCAACTGGAAAACCACTACTGCTTGGATGCTACCACTACAGGTTTCTAACCTGCCACATTTCTGCCTGTCATCTGAAAAACACAGTGGCTGTACTATCGCTGGAAAGAGCATTAGCACACAGATGTGAACTACTGTGAAGCTACACATGCAGGAAAGCAGCTTTGTTGGTTCTCCAACTCCTGACTAAGTATGTAGGTACGGAATTTAAGTAACACCTTTTCATTTTGGGTCAATCTTTTCATATTAAGATAAGTACAGAAATTCATTACACAAATTGACCTTGAAAGCACATAGGAGGACAAGGGATAAAAGATGCTCAGCTGTAGTCGAAAACAAGCAAAGTTCTTTCTGGAAGAGATTTGAAGGTTAGATTGCTCTTTGCACTTGGCTTTACTTGGGGATACTGATTTCTGTTCTGTGGACACTGCTCTCCAAAAGCACTTGTCAGCAGGTAAGCCATCTTATTCCCAAAGAGCTGGGGTGGACTAGGAGCAAGTGTTAGGAATGAGAATCATGCTTCAAGAACTTAAATGAACAGCTTCCAGTCAGCCAAGAAGAGTCTGCAACCACCTGCTAATGAACAGGACTAAAGGGAAGAAGGGCTTTTCTGCTCTCATTACACATTTTGATAGTGTTTTCCATAGTGAATTGAATAATGCTGTCATTTAAAGTACATTTCAGTGGATATTTTCCCAAGCAAAACTGACCAGTCAGCAAAATCCTCAAGCTTTTCTCCACCTCATTGCCCCCTGACACAGCACATCAGCCTTGGGGTATGACAGGAACCGGCTCACGTACAAGGTGAGCCATGAGCCCTATCACCTACTGGTCTAGAAGAAGCAGCTTTGAGAGATCCCTTCTAAGCTTCACATCAGGATTTGGCTTCTTAAAGGTGATCAGAAGATAGGAAGGAGAAGATAATTCAGCCTCTCCATTTAAATCCTGAGTTTCTCTATCAGATGGGCTTGAGACCAGGTGTGAAGTTGGTCTGGAAACCACCCAGTGTCCTGAGACTGCTGTAGGAGCAGAATTCCAAGAGGTGTCAGGAAAGATATTATGAATTTTGGCTTGAAACAATCATATTCAACTTTGGCCGGGCTTCTGGCAATTAGCTGAGCCCTCACTTTCTTCTGTTGAAGGACAATCTGCATGCAAGACTTCAGGTACAAGATATGCCTTGGAGAGGGGACAGCACAACAGAAGAGGCAAAAGAATTCTAGTCACAGGTAGTCTTTTCCAGGTGAACTCAAAATCTAGTTTGGATTAAATATATTTCACCTCCTGCAAGTCATGTACAGAACAAAGCTAGGGAAGAGTCACCCTGCTCCCTTGCAGCTCTTGTCAACTTACCCATAATGATTACTCCATTTCCAGGCCAGGAAACTCTGCAACCATATTCTCTGAGTGCAGAATCTTTATGCTGGGAATCTTCCCATAATCTGCAAGGAAGTCTGCTACCCAGATATCATACTCATCTGTATCAAAATCTAGCACTGGCTTCCCATCTTTAATTCTGAAAAACACCAAACACAAAAATAAAGACAGTCTTTTCCAATCATCAGCATCCCAGTTTGATCTTCTGTACCAGGATCCCAAGAGAACATCCTGAGGAGCATATAAAACAGTGTATTTCACACACCCTATGGATCTCATTAGTCAGTTAATTACAGGCATTTCTGTGCAGAACACCAAAGTAGGAGAACACTTCAGAACAGTCTTGATAATGCAGAAATATGGAATTTCCATTGCACAGATGGGAGAAGGAAGTAAATGTATAAATTGGTTTCCTCTGATAAAAAAGAGCATGCCTGTGACAGAACTAGATCTGTCACTAAGTCCCAGCATGGCACCCCAAGCTCAATCATACAGAGGGAGGGTAGAGAAATGTCTCCTTCTGCTCCTCCAGTGGCCAGGCTGGATGACAGCAGGCTTAGACCACCCAAGCCAGGTGGTGTCCTGAAGCTGTCTCTGCTTTTAGCTCTTCCCCATCCCTGGGGCATCACTGCCTCACTGCATGTGCCAGCCTTGTACCTGTGAATGTTCCAGATGAGGATGCATGTGCCCTTTTTGCCTGGAATGGCATTGAACTATGCCAACAGTTCCTTCCTGCTGTTGAAGAGGGTATAGTCCAGGATGGCCTGGAGGCTAAGCACAGTCTTCAGTAACAGTCATTTTCTCTAGAAGCCAGAGGCGAGGATAACATGGTTGCCCAGCCCACCTACCTCCCTTTGGCCACAGGGACACAAAAAAATCCAACTGCAAAGACCTGGTTACGGGCCTGACGCTCCAGATAATGATGATACAGGAGGATGGTCTCAGAGAAAGACTGAGGCAGGACAGACACGACTGAAGAAAAGCACTTAAAAGTATCAAGCTGAGTCAGGGGCAGCAACATCATGCCCACTGATAACATATAAGCAGTGCCAGGGAGCTGTATATTCTCAACAACCTCTGGTGTGAAGGAAACAACTTGGAAGTATGCCAGCAGGCCCAGGCAGCACCAAAGGCCATTACGGTTGCAGAAAATCAGCAGAGGGCATACCTCCTGGATAGCAGGTGTGTATGTTTGTCTGCATGGCAGGGGAAAAAGAGACAGAAACAGGTAGCCCATAGGTTGGTGGCATGACCGCAAAGGCTCTCCAGAAGCCAGGTTAGCAGCAGATGTCCCCAAGCAGACAGACAAGAAGTTCTAGGCCAAAGAAAAGGGAATAATGTTGTATGGCAGCATGTTAACAGCAAGTGTGTTACCTCTCCACAGAGAGTTGCTGTGTGCACCTGGTCAAGGAACAGCCACAGGCAGCCTGTGTTGTCAGCACTGTGGCAGTGCCACTAACCCCACATGTCCCTTTGGAGGCGGGCAGCAACTCAACCACTCAATCAAGGGAGGATACTCTTTTTCTGGTTGAATTACACCAGTGAGATAATCACTCTCTCAGCATAGACACAATCCATATAGGTCTGAGAAAGTAGTCCCCACAAGCTGAGAGCCCCTCCAGTCTTGGTGAAGACAATGACATCCTTCCCTGGATGCATGGAACCACATTTGAAGCCATACAATCTAATGGATGGGTGGTCTCTCTCCACAGTCTCCTCCACAAACCAAAACTGTAAACAAGCAAAGCAGAAAGGGGCTGGAAATGGGGAGTGCCTGCCTCACTCCAGGCACAGGTCCACAATGCCTCTCCTACCTTTTGCAAAGGGATCTTACCTCCTGTTCAACAAGGAAGACTCAAGATGGCTGCAGTGCTGCTAAGGAAGCCAAACTCACTGAAGAACCACATAAATGGTCAGGAAGAGTTATTCAAGAGGAGGATTTCTTTAGCACCTAGGGAAGGACTCCAAACGCTAAATTACCCTAAGGACCTCCACAACATTTTTTTTACATTATAGACAGGGAAATTAAGAAGCAGAGGAGCAAGGCAATCTGTTTCGAGCATTGCACACCTAGGCTGTCCAGGGAAACCCCATGTGACTGTCCTTCATAATTCCATGCCAAGCCTCACCCCTTACTGTCCTATCTTGGACGGTTTTTACCAGCAAGGGGGATGGCCCTTCTCCACTGTACACAATGACAGGGCACGAAAGAGACAGGGCCTCTGATTTTTATTTTCTGAACTCTACTCACTTTTCTGAAGTCCTGTGGCCTCTTCATTTAAAGAAACAAATTTCTCTGTTTTCCTACCCCTCATTTTGCTTATGTCAAACAGAATGGTCAGACAGAAAGAAAAACAAGCCGCAGCCCCTTCACCCTGGTGGATAAGCTATAGCAAAAGGGCAGATGTTTCACATCAAAAGACTCCTTCCTCCATTCTTAAAAATCTCCAGTCCAAGAGGCATCAAGAAGGCAGAGCTGCTTTGGTAAAAAATAAAATATCTCATCCTGGCAAAAGCCTTTCTGTGTTCAGGCTCAGAATGCCTTATTAAAGTTATACCCTCTCTGTAAGGCTTGCATCACTGATGGTTCAAGTAAAAGCTTAAAACCTATTTTCATTGTAGTTATGTAATTAAAAGACAAGCCCTACGGTATTAAAATTCATTGTCACACAGTATCACACTGTTGCCATTAGCCTGAATTCTCTTTCATCATTATAGAACAATATTTCATATAGGAAGATTAACATGATATAAACATGTCCTCTAAAGCCATGACCCATTTCAGCATCCACAGGGTAAGAGAGAGAAAAGAAGAAGCTTCTCCATAAAATGAATCTAGAGAAAAGGACTCTTGGTCTGACTTCAGACACAGCTGTTCAGTTTTATGTGGACCTTCTCTACATCCCAGCAAAAAAAGCACCTCTGCTTATTATACAGTTTGCACATCATGGAGCCAAATGGCTAATGTTAGGGTGGTTAATGACAAGCAAAAAGTTTGCTATGAGTCCCTAAACCACATATTACACACTGAGGCAGACTGAGCAGTTACTTTGCACCTTTACATACTGGGAAGGAAGAAGCAGGGAGAGATGTATACATTAATGCTGGATGCTTACAGTAGGAAGCCAGAGGCCAGTGGCAATGCTCCAAGGAGAAAGGAAAATCCAGCCCAGCAGCTGGATGTGGAAGGGCTTATAGCTCATTACCTGAGCATGTACAGGAGTTTGTAAGGAGTCCTTCCTGCCCCATTATCCATAAAAGTTAAACATGACACTTGAGCTTCACAACATCAATGCAGAAAAGCTTAGCTGTCACACTGCGATGTGAAGCACTATCTACAGAAAGAAGAAATCGGAGCAGTAAGAAATAATGGTGTTTCACTGTAGTTCCTTCCAAATCCTCTCTGCCCTCAGGTCAGTTCCAAGGATCAAAAGCAGTTTCCCAAACATCCTCTCTTTCAGACGGGAGATTGTGGCTGGGAAGGGAGGTGGCACGCTGATTAAACCCCCATGTGGCAGGGAACATCCTTCCCAGCAGTGAGGTGGGGTGGGTATGCTGGAGGCAGGTGACACAAAACGCATGGGGACACTACGATGGCAGCCAGATCCTGACAAAACTGGGACCACAACTACCATGTCTGAGGAAGTGTTGGGCAAGCTGTGCAAGTTCACCCAGCAGTCACCGTAACGGCTAAAAACTCCATCATCTCCAGAGCCCCTCTGTGCATCACGGATGTTACAGGTTCCACTGATGCCTCCAGGCCAGCCTCGGGTCGGGACTGAAGCCGGGGCACAGGTCACGACTTTGTCAGGGTGCACCAAGCCCTGTCCAGGGGCAAGGCCAAGAGGGCTCCGCTGCGGCACCTCTCCCCGTGGTGGGTACCGAGCAGCTCGGCCACGGCCCTGAAGGGTCGTGCGGAGATGCTGCTGCAGCTCTGCAGGTAGCAGGGGCTTCTCTGTGGGGACAGACAGCAGCGGTCAGTGCCGGTGCGATTCCGGCCCTCACTCAGAAGTACGGAGCAGCTGCCACTCTCACTGCCGGCCCGGTTGACCACAGCCACGTCCCGGCTCCCTCTGCCCGCCGCACCCAGAGGATAGCAAACCCTTGCGCAGCTCCCCTGCCGGGGCGGGCGGCTGAAAGCCTTAACGCCCCGCCCTCCCCGCCGAGCGCGGCGACATGGCGGCGCCCGGTACTGCACAAGATGGCAGCGCCCCTTGTTGCACAAGATGGCGGCGCCCAGTGCCGAGGTGCGGCTAGGGGGCAGCACGCGGGGAACCGCCCAGGCCGGCCCCAGCCCCTCCCTCAGGGAGTGAAGGTTCCAGAAACCAGAAGCCGGCAGCCGTCTCGGTGCTCAGGCCGGGCTGGCTAGGGGTTGTGCCAGCAAACTCCAGCCCAGGTGCATGGCCAGCAGCAGCCTCAGCCCAAGCCATGGTCCAGTCTCCTGGGGAGGGCCTTGAAAGCAGCCCCGGGGCCAACCTCTGCCACGGCTCTAGTCTCTCCGGGGAAAGGGCAGGCAGAGTGTGGTCTGTCTACAGCTCTAGGGCCCAGAACTCTACCCTGTAATAGATACCTGGGGGTTTTTGTTCATAAAAGTCAGTAAAGCCGAACTGTATCACAATGATAACCGCAAAGATCCTATTTTGCAGCTTTTGCAG
>JANIJG010019417.1:0-50995 GCA_024611175.1 Megaceryle torquata
TCTGCACCCAGTCATCCAGCCAGTTTTTAACCCAGCAAAGGGTGCACCTGTCCAAGCCATGGGCTGCCAGCTTTTTCAGGAGGATGTTGTGGGAAAACATACAGTACCATTTCAACAATAGCAACAAGAAGATAGAGGAGAGATGTAAAATAGTTTTCTCCTGATGAAAAGCTGGGTACAGTATGAGCCACTGCTATCTGGCCTAGCAGTGTGCGCAGAGTTTAGAACCAGGGCCACAACACAAGGTAGTCCTGAACAGGGCAGTGGCACAAAGACTGAAATTACTGGACCAAAGAGTGATCAGAGATTATTATGGGTGGGAGAAGATTAGCTCTTATTAATTCAGTGGTCATTTGGGCATTACAGTAAGGATACAGGCCAAAAACTAAACCAGATGGCCTTGGTTTCACTGTCCATGTTCAGCCCTGAAAAAAAATTCAATTCTTCACTTATTCTCTCTTCCAATAAGAGCTGACAACAGCTAGTAAACCTTGGTCTTCAGCTTAAAATAACATTAATTTATAACAGATTCTCCTGAGTATTTGGCTCTTAGCAAAGAAAAATAATACATATGCTAGTGAAAGGCTGTCTCCATTTACCTGTGAACACTTTGACAGAGTATGAATTCCTGGCACAGTGGCTGGGTGGTCAGAGGAAAGCTGGAAATACAGCAAGTCAATTCGGCATTGGTATCCACTTTCTCATGCATTGTTTTCTGGCTGTAAGAGCTCAGGGCAGTCTTACACATGTTATTGTTTATGTCAGTCTGCACATTTAAACATAAAAAAAGAGATGCTCTGGGAATGAACTGATTTGATATTTATTTGACAAAGCTATCAAACCATGTGAAACACACAACTGATACCTGGAGGTAAGCCCAGAAACCTACAGACACGACAAAAATGGAAATAATCTCATTTTATTCATGATTTTTGTAGGTCCAAAACCAACAAAGAATACGACTGAGTTATTTCATAGAAGAAACACACGATTATCCCAAATACAAATAATTTCAGTGTATCACTTCTCATTCTATCATTGTTCTTTATTCCCAGGCTACCTATTAAGCTAATGAAATAATTTTTTTCTCTGACCAAACTTTTTGATGGAAACAGAAATAAATTTGTAAGTTGTGAGCCTATTCCCAGGTCATTAAATAAGTTGGGCTAATTAATGGCAGCACAGATAAAACAGTGGAGTCCAGATTCTGAACAGATAATAGAAGGAAGTATCACCAGCACAAACTATGTAATTATTTTGCCATCAGGAGCCAAATTAAAGTTTTTCCAATTGTAGGTAGGAAAGAATATAAAAATAACAAGAAAGTTGGGTTTTTTTTCCTTGTTTTAACAAGAAGTTACTTATTTTATCCCACCTACACCGTGCAAGTAGATCTCCTGCAAACTGCTCTGCAGACAGTTGTTAGCATTCCTCAGCTTTGTTCTTCTAGATCTTCTGCTTCCAGTCCATTAGATCTCCTGAGACTGTTACATACATAGACTAACACAGGCATAGATTTTACAGAGGAGCTAAGGGGATCTCAGTAACAAAACCAGGCCACGTTTATGTTCCAAAACCCTGAAATATGATCAAAATGAATTTATCAGGCTGGACATTAAATATTCAACATTTCAGAAGCAAATTTTTTATTTCTTTACAATTCCACCCCAGAAAAATCCTTGTCTTTATGTCTTAGGTTAATTCATATTAAAGTTTGATAAGTTCTCTTCTCCCTTTAATGGAATTTCTCCAGTTATCACTTTTTCAGAACTATGTGAATTGATTAGAAAGTGATTATTCATTTTCATTTAAACCAAAACCCAGATAATTGATCATCTATTTTTCTGCATTTTAGACAGATTTTTTTCACACTGTTTAGATTAACAGTGAATTTAGGTTTTTGTAAAAATACATCTAGTACACCTCATTCCATACTTAGCTGAGAATGTTTTTTCTGTATTTGAGATAGTGTGCTTTTTTATGAATGTTATAATCAAAGACCTTGTTAAGTATATACCCTCCCAAGTCATTTTAACTATCTGTCTGTTATAAAAGCAAACTAAATTATTGCATGTCTAGAAAAATACCTCCTGCTACTAAATGACAGCATAGATTCTTACCTAAGTCTTTATATGATCTATTGCAATTTTATTTCAGTCAAAAATAGGAGTTTTATCTGGAAGAGGGTAAATATAGAGAAATCAGTCATCTTAATACAGTTTTTTGAGGGCTAGACCATAATAACTGTCATAATTTGAAGTGGTTAGATTCACAGGTCACTGCCAAGTCATGAATCAGAGCACTGATATTTCTAAGCACATCACATGCTGCCGAGCGAGTACTGTAGAGATCCCCTCCCATATGCTAGCACATTAACAGAGCAAACTACCACTTCTTTGATGGGTAAAATGTTTATCTGCATATACTGTGATCCATAAATGCCTTGTAGTACATTTCTGCAAACAAATTTGACTTCAAGTGGTACCTTGGGATTGAGTGCCACTCTAACACATTGACTCAGTCTAAAATCCTGCTGGGAACAAAATGAGATCAAAGCGGCTGGAACTGTCTTGGAGAATACTGATGTTGTATCAGGGAGCCACTGCCAGTGCAAAGCCCAACCCCGCTCCCTTCTGCAATTTAACACAAGGGTAAAAGTATGTTGTTTATTTGCTTTAAAGTGGAAAAGGCCATTGTTTGGGAGAAACTCTGCTGTACTCCCCTGTAATTTCTGCTAAAAATCTCCTTTTCTTCCTCCCTCCTCCAGTATAATTTATAGGTCAAGTGACCCAGAACCAAGGATACAAGATCTCCCTTCTGCACAATCCCCTTCTCTGCCTACATAGCACTGAAAATCAAGTTTTTCAGGTGACCTCCTTGTAGCACGGAGGTCACTGGAAAAGCACTCTCCATCTTCAAGCAGGAAAATATGTCACCCAACCACCTGCAACCTTTTTAGGCTTCATAGCATTGATTCCAGTAATTAACTATCTAAGCAGTAGTTTGATAGCTACCGTGCTATTATACCATTAATATTAATGATACAACACCATGGAAAACTTGTTGACAATCAGGAACTAAAAGCTCAATTAAACTAAACCAACCTTTTAAAAATTGTACTTTTCTTTATGGCTTTTACTTCACCAGCCAAACTCTTTGTGTGGTGTTTATTTAATTTCAACAGTTACACTGGAAGCATACCATGCATATTTCAGTTAACCTCTTATTCCTGATTAATGAAGTACAAAAATGGGCTAACTACCAACCAAAAAACTAAGAGTGTGGCGAGTTTTGTTTGTTTTGTTTTGATTTTTGAGAAAAGAAAGCCAATGAAGGTCAACTACATGAACTTAGGAGAGGCTTTAGGTTCCTGTAGAGCCTAGGCATGTGGTACACAACTGCTTTATAGACTGCACAGCAGGACTGGTAGTAGCTGCCAAAGTTTGCTGAGCTTGTATAGTTATTATGTAACATAAATCAATACCATCAATCAGTAAAGCTACTGAGTCACCTACATTTCAAAAAGATGCACATGGCAAGTTTAAACAAATTAACTGAGCCAAAAAAGTCTTTAGCAGAATTTATTAATACCAACCCAAGTAAACTGCAAACTTCAGATACTATTTTGATGACTTTTGATTGATAGAGAAGTCCAGGTTAAAATTCTCCCTAGCATTTTAAAGACTTCATTGGCAGAGTGAGCTTTTGTTTGAATGGCTTTTGGATTTCCCATCACACTGCCTTTCAATTAGCTTCTTCCTTCCTTTACCTTCTCCACCTTTTTCTTTTTTTTTTTTTTTTTTCCTATTTGCTCATATTTTATTTCCATAGTAGCTGACAAAAAAACCCCTAAACTAAAACACAAACCCTGCACACCTCATCCAAAGAAACCATAAGCAGCTGATCCAACAATGTGTCTTCCACTCAAGCCAATGAAGTCAGTGCATACATCTGCATTGACAGACTCTTCTGCTCAAAAAAACCAAACCCAAACCACAACAAAATAAAAGAACAAACCAACCAACCAACTAAAATTACAAAAGCCAAGGTAAAAAAAGACATGGAATAATACTGCAAACCACTGCAATATAGACAGCATACTGTCTGAACAACACCGATAAAGGCTTTCACTGGCCTAACGCACAGCTAAAAAGCAACAAGTATGTTCTCTGAACAGTGAAATTCTCTGAAGCTGAACTACTGCTGTCCCACTGATCAGCTAACAGAGTTTTCTTTTTTGTTAAAGCAGTTGTTCAGTATTTTTGTCAAATACATGATACAGTTTCCTCCCACTTCTAAAGGCAACGTGAAGAAAAAGGCTGTAAGACTTTGTAATATACTTTTTTCAGTTATTACATTCCAGAAAAGATTGATGCTAGGTGCGTCATCAAAACTCAGCTAAATGTTAATCACCCTATGACACAGCCTTCTATCATCACTCTCAGTTTGGAGCACTGCAGGAAGCTCAGCACTTTATCCAGCAACTGATGCTGCTGATGTAAACAGCAATCGATAATGGTTTCCAATGCTTACTGAGGCAGGATAGGAATAGTCAAGTGTCAGAAAAAGGGCAACAGACTATTGGATTAAATTTCCAGAAAGTTTTCATATTCTATACTTACTGCTCAAAAGGTATAGTCTCTTAATTTGCATTTGTGCATGCACACATACAGGCCTAGAAGCCACCAGCACATCACATTGAAACCTGTTCAAAGACAAGAAATACTGCTACACTCTGAAGTGCCTACAAAAATCACCACTGTCACCCTAGATGCCAGTGACCAAAAAAGACAATAGGCTACTGCAACTGTAGCTTTATGTAACATACCAAACATAACAGATTAATAACTTTATTCAAGAGCTCTTCTCCCATCTCTTAGGTTCATTTCTGTCTACACTAAATAGAAAGTTATCCCAAATGTGACACAATGAAGGTAACATTTCTCATTTAAATTGGCAGACTGAAATACTATACATAGTCTTCAATACTACACATTTATCTGTCATCTTTCAATCATCCCTGTTTCAGTGTCTCTGAGTTCTGCAGCTGACTTAACAGTTATTTTACTTCCAAACTAAATATCATGCTTAAATAAGGACCATAACTCCTAGGGAAAATACGTGACCACAAACAGGAAATATGAACTAAATAGTAAACATTTTTCTGGGCAATATCGACATGCATATATTCCAAGTCCCGTGAGTGTCAATGTTGTATACTTTTCATTTATATTCCTGTCAAAAATACACCCAGTAACTTCAGTGGTTAACAGCATCTCCTGATTAACTTCAGTGAAGACAGAAACAAACCCCACACTAAATACCAAAACACAAATTGGTTCCCTTTACAATGACAGAAACAGTTTAGTGTAACAGTCACTTAAGAGAGAGAGGAATTTTTTGGTAATTCAGTGAAGAGATAATTTATCTTCCATTTTCATATAGGATATATCCCCAAATACCAATGACTTTGTTTTGCCTTTCTTTTCCACTCATTTAATGCATCTTTCTCTTGTGTCTCACACAAAATCTATTCCACGTGTTTGCAAGTTTATCTTCATTACAGTTACTATTATTATTTAAAGTTCTTTATTCAAGTCAGGTGTTACACATTGCTTTACTTCCCAAGTAAAGAGACAGGCCTTTCAGCTTATCTAAAGCAGCACAGCTCCAATGAAATCAATGGCACCATTGTAATTTACAAGCTGCTGAGATCTGCCCCTGCTTGTTCGAGCAGCAGCTTTTTTACGTCCACAAGCAGGTAGGCATAAAAGCCTGCTGAAAGTTCAAAAGCATTTTTAATTTTTGTGCACTTCTTTTCAAACACTTTTAAAATTATTTGGGCAGTAGAAAAAACACTTCATCCAGCTAGGCTCCAGAAGCGTTTAATACAGTTCACTGCAGTAGGAGTGCTTAATGGGCATTTTCAGTCTGCTCCTTATCCTGCTCACAGGATCGTGAGGATCCAATTAATTAATGTCAGAAAAACACTTTGAAGATAAGAAGCACTTTCTGTGATGATTTTCTCAAAGAACCAAGGAGCTTTTGTTTCAACAGCCAAATTCTGGATAGATGCATGAAATACAAACCCATACGCCAATGGAGTTTAGCAGAAAACACCACTGAGGGAAGGTGAAGGAGGGCAGCCTTGCACAGCAAGAAGGTTTAGTCACTGCTCTGACCTTCTCTCTGGAGCTATTTACCATGCTGAATGGATTTTAAGTGTTAAACAGCTACACTTTTTATCATTAATTTTAAAAGTGTATTGAAATAATTTTGGAACATTTTAATCATCTATTAAAGTCTGAGAGCCTTTCAAAGAATGAGAAACCTAGGCTCTATTTATAGGCACTATGAATGTTGTATCATATACAAGGTGAAAAATATGTCCATTGTGAAATCCAAACCTTTGCAAAAGATTAGTAAAATTTATCTGATAGACGACACAACCAACAGAATCTGTGCTTCAGACTCTTAAGAACCTTAGACCAATTAAACACATTGCCATTAGCATTAAACACTTGCCTGAAAGTCTCATCTACATAGAGTATTTTTAAGGTTTTAAGCTACCAGAGTCAGCACATATGCAGGCCTAAAGAATTCCACTATTCCATTATTTTGCCTCATAAGGCAGAGCAGAAATTTCACCCTTGCAAGATGTATTACTCAAACTGCCTTAGGACAGAAGAACAAGAGGTGAGAACTGCAACTGAGACATTCAAATCTGTTTCTCAGTTTTCAAGGGAAGAAAGCCATAGGGTGGCTGCTTTATACCGGAGGAAGGAATGAAAAACACAAGCAGGTAGCAATGCATAACAGTTACCAGTTCTTGCTATAATCTAGATCCAACAGGAATTTGACTCTACGTATACAATACTGTACCAATTTGAAGACGTAGGTATACCAGAATGAAGGAGCAACAGATGACTTGCATATGAGCAGATGCTTGATCCTTGACAAATGACACTAAATTCACCAGGAAAATCTGCATCCTCACATGTATAACACAAAATATACTAAGTTTAGACTTCATTACACAGCAATGTTATATCTGCTCTGTCACTATATTCTTTTGTTTTCACATGCACACTCTCAGTTTTAGATTCTTACCTTACAATCAGAATACTAAGCAGAGTTGAGAGTCTCTAAGCTTCTTTAAACACTACTTATCAGTATCTGCAGAATTAGGGACAATGGAGATGGCACCTAATTCCAAAGCCCAGTTAAGTTCCAACACACCTAATTTTAGTTGGTCTTCATAGGAAACCTGACCATATTACCACTGTTTTCTGCTTAGAAGTGATGAAACTTAGCAGACCGAAAAAATCCTTCATCAATTCACCTCCACTAAAGTGCTAAATTGGTATTCCTTCATCTGCATTAGGGACAATATTGACATAAACCACAAATGCATACATCCCATTCCACACTGTTTCTTCCTCCTGAATCTGTAGACATGTTTCAAGGTGGGAACAAAATAATTCTGTTTGATTTCACCTTTGCTTCAAAAGTGTATGCAGTGGAGATGGAGATAAGACAAGACACAGCACACATTCTAAATGGAAAACCTACAGCTAACGGTGAATTTTAAGATTCCTTATTTGCTTTGTTTCTCAATTTAACTTTCAACTTCAGCCAACAAAATCTAACTCAGGAACACAGTTCCAGCAGGACAGAGTATCAAACGTCCTATGGTGTCAGAGCTCGATAAAGCCAAACTAACATTTGTCTTCCGAGGTGCATACAGAAAGTATGCACTGCTGTTCTCAAATGTTTCAATCTCTGAAATAATTGTCTGGTTTTATTTTTACAATAATATTGTGTTCTACTTGTTAGTATGCTCATTTCACAGTCTGTTAACTGAAGACAAACAAAGGCAAAGAACAAAGATGCAAGCTGCACTGTCCTAAATTGCTTGTGAAAACACTACTTCTGTTTGTTGTACGGTCATTGGACATACTTCTCCCTGGGTTCCAGGTACACACCTCTCCTGACACAGTAACTGCAAGAGGCACACCAAAGGGTCACCATCAGTCCAAGGTAATTCAAGGTTAATCTGATCACATTAATTAATAGAATTTCCCATGTTTATCTTCTTAAATTAAACTATCTACAAGGTTCATGGAAAAATACTGAATTATAAATATGTGACACTTCACAAACTAACAGAATGGAATAAAATCCTTTACAGTTCTCAAAGATCTGTGTTCTGAAAAACTACTCAGAATTGAGCCCACACTCCATTGAGCACAGGGAAGGAACTCTCTGTTTCATTCATAAACCAGTGAACCTTTGCTTATAAATAACTGAAAAACATTGAAGTTTCAATGCACAGTACCTCTCCTCCCATTACAGCTAACAATAAACTAGGTCTGTTAGCTGCTTATGACTGTACAGAACACACCAGAAAACGAGGATGTCGGAAAGTTACAATCTCTTAACAGACATTTGAGACTGCAACGTGCTTCTCAGTGTGATGGGGTTTTATTTATTTATATATTTGTTCTTGGTAGAAGACAACTGAAGAAAGGTATTGTCTGTTTATAGTGTAAATTTAAGCTAAAACCAATCCCTATGGCTTGGCATTCCCGTGCATTAATTAGGCCCGAGGAAGGAAAGCAAAAAGGATTTGGTAAGAAAAACAAACAAAACAAAAAATCAGAGGGAACTATCTTTCTGGATATATAACAAACTCTCCTAGATCTGCCAGACACAATGAAAAATGAATCCTCCCCACTCTGGAATACCAACCTAAAAAAGCATGATGAAGTGTTATTACAGAAATTCAACAATAAACTTTTAATTCCACTTACAGAAGGAATCTTTATTCTGCAGTCTGACTGAACATCTGCAGACACATTATACACTAAGACGTTGTTGCCTTAGGTCCTTACAAGCAATTTACGAGACAAATGATGGGGCCTCTTCTTGCCAATAAAAATGTATCTCTTCCCCAAGCTTGCCAAAGCTCTAGTGCTGCTTATCATTTAAATGTTTTCATGCTTTGGTTAGACAACTCCTGTTCAATGGAACAGCCCTGCTTACTCCTCCCTGAGCTTTACCTCCCATAATTTCAGTGAAACTGCTCTACAGATTCCTCATTTTAAGTTACACTCAGAACTTCCTTGCTCTGTACCAGCTACAAAGCTTTATAGGTGCAAAGGAATCAGCTGTAGCCTCAGGCCATAGCCATCATTTTGACAACTGACTGCGTGCTGACTCAAAGCGGTGTATTGTCATCTTTGGTAGAAGCGCTGGTGTAGGTGGATGCAGGTGATTGAGATGGATTGAGGTATTAACCTCAACACAAATTAGCTGCCACTGGATTATTACGCCCTTAATAAATCTCTTTATTAGCATTTTGTGGTTACCAGTGGTCAATAGACACTCAGGTTTTTCAATCTCAAGGTCCCTAAACTATGTCTAGATTAGCAGTGCAAGCAGGCAACCATTGTGAGGTAGCTCACTAAAAATAAATCCATAATCTCACAACAGGCATTCACTTGACCCAGAACTCTCAGGCACACAACAGAATTTTCAGAATTACAGTAGTCTGATTATAATATGAATATGTAAAATAAATGAAGCCACGACCATGGGCAACTACTGCTGCCAAGGGTACAAATATGAAAGGAAGACTGGGTCTGTAAGGCTTCTAAGCACCCAAATTTTTCTGAAACCAAGTGCTTGAAATAATCAACGGAAAACAAAGGAATTGGGCAAGTTAAGAAATAAAGGATAAAGTTTAATCTCCCTTGACTAACTTAATCACGGTCTATAAATCAAGTTTTAATCCCCATATATATTGTGTATTAGAAAAGACTTGGATTTCTTTTGGTATTTTATGCTGCAATATAAAAATATTCACTGCAGATGAAATCTCTTTATTGGATCCTACCATGAAGCCACTAATCATGTAGAGTTTCTACTGGGTGATTATTTTACTAAAAGAGATTTTAAAAAGGGTAAGAAACAAATGTGGAAACTGAGAAGTTCAAAGTGAAATAAGAGAAGCACCATAAAAAAGAAAAAGATAAAAATATGTTTCTTTTACAGAATCAGACAAATATATAACACTTTCTATCTGACTAGATCAAGGGATGCTTAAGGAACAAAGAAAGGTTTGTTGCTATCCAAAAAAGAATTTTGCTCTGAATAAAAAAAAGATTAGGGAATCAAAGAATGCTGTACAGAAATATCTGTGACAATTGAAACCAGGTTCCCAACCATTTTTTCTTAAGTTTTGTTGTGTAGCATTCAAACAACCTCTCCTCTTGGCAAGGAAGAAATGCGTCTTCATGTGATTTGGGAATTTGCCTATGGATAGCTTATGAATTTGGACTGACAGCAGTCATTCTTTATTTATAGCTAAGTCAGAATACAAAATTCATTTTGCATTAAAATTTTTAAGAAGACAAGAAAAGTATTGTGTCAGACCCATGACTAGCAAGTAAGATCACTACACCTTGATCACAACTTTAAAAAAGAACAACCTTAGTCAAATTAGTGTTTACTCCAGGTAAAAAGAAAACTGAGCAACAGATTACATATAAAAAACTTTAATCAACTCACAAAGGTAATTACTTCCAAAGAGTACATGACATTTCCAAAATGGTCCCTTGTTGGCAATCTTAGAGACAAAGGAAGAAGGGTGTCAAAGCAGAAAGTCAGCTGCATTAGCGAGAAGAGAATCCAGGTTACCGAACACAGGTCAGTGCCATGAAATGCATGCAGAGGGTGATCAATTACCATACATGCCAAACACTGGGAGCTAAAAACAATGTTCAAATGACTATTTTCATGAAAACTACTTGATGGTTTGGTCAGAAACTAGAATAGAAAAATAATCTAAAGCTTTGAGATCTGATAAGTTCAAATTAATTGGGTTCAAATGAATAAACACTGTTCAAAAAACCCATCCCTTTCATTTTTAAATGCATTTTTCTTTGAAATTTTGCATTCAAGTTCCTTGGTTCTATCCATTAACTGGTAACAGAAGTATAATCAAAACACCATGAGAAAGGCTGAAATTAGAGATTTTGGTGTCTAACAAGAAGCAGGAAATACTGAAAATCTTGCCGAGTTAGTTCTCCAGAAGCTTCCAGGCTGGGGGGGTGGGGTGAGGGGTGTTGCAAAGTTATATAGGCAACCAGACTGCTGGTTACTTTACAAGTCAAACTTAACAACCAGACTTTTAGTTTCCTCTCACTATTCTGCATACATCTCTTTATCCTTTTTCCTTACTTTCAAAACAACCTTTCACATTTCCAGAGAAGGAGAAAACCAGTTCTTTAATACAGAACTTACAAAACAAGCACCTCAGTGGGACTCATTGCTGCTGGCTGTTGTTCAGATGATGTATGTGCAGGGCAGCTCATCAAAGCAACAGCAGGCTTCAGCTGATGCACTGCTGTAGCGATAGCTGTTTTTATAAGACAACTGCTTACAAACAAATGGTAAAAAAAGAGAAAATAACACCTCCTCTGTCAAATGGTGACAGAACTAGGAAACACAGGAAATGAAAACATGATTTCTGCGAGTTCCAAACCCGGTCATAACTGCTGTCATTGATGAGCTGGTATGAGCCAAAAAAACCTCGTCAATGGGTGCTGGAAATAAATACTCATTTTCTTCTTCAAGATGCAGAGGGAAAAGAGGAAGAAGGCCAGGAAGCTGGTAACCCCCTAAAAAGAAGCAGAAAGACTAAGAACTTTTCTTTAGATTCAGGCCAGATGGAAAGCCACCCATCTCCCAGGCCAGGCACCCAGACTTCTTGCTCAGCACCTCAACCTCTCAAGCAGATCTGTCACAATCAGTAAGCAAGGAGAAACTCATTTAGAAAGCACCATGCAGAAGAATGTTTTGTAAGGCAGTGGTGGAAAGCTGTGACACAGAAATTAACCCAGCCATTAAGGCTTAACTACTCTCCAGAGGTCAGAAGAAAGAGTATTTCCTATCATCCAGACCAGTAACATGGTCCCCCCCTTTTTTTCTTTTAAAGATCTGACACTTAAGATATGAAAAAAAAAAGAAAGAATAAACCAGCTTTTGAGAAAGCATTACTTTTGTATGCTTTCAGAATATGCCTGGAACCCTACAGGCCAATATACAGAGTGTTAGGTATTAGCTGGCTGTTTAATGAAGCCAGAAGGGAAAAGGTCACCCTGGAATTTACTATAGTAAGATAACCTTGCCAGAAACTTTAAAATGTAATTATTTAAGCTACACCAGTATTGAAAAAATATATGATCAGCAAAGAATAATGTCCTAGATATATTCTGGTTCAACTACAGGTCATTAGACTAGGTAAGACTCTTGTGCAACTTGAATTCAGTGGAGTTGAATTCATTAACACCCAGGTTGAATTTCATCCAAAGTCTTAACAACTTCAAGGGTTTTAGTAAGTGATCACCCTAGCCAAGTAATACATGTTGGATACAATAAGATGAACATTCATTTAGTGAAAGAAACTTTCCTTGCAGAAAATAAATTTGAAACTATTTTAAGGACAATATTCAAAGGGTATGTGAATGAAGGTGTGTGTATGAAGAAGTGGGCCTATTAGTAATAAACTTCAGGTAAGAAGAGCTAGAAAGATAGCTACTGCACATTTCTATCTCTCATAATATACAGTCTCATTTCTTAGCCCTTTTGAATTAGAAGCAAATGTGTGACGGTCTTTATTCTCCTTGGTAACTTATCTACATGTGCATTATCCTCAAGCACAGGCTGAACTGCAAAGGTCAAATACTGACAAAAGCTGCAAGGACTTCAAATAGCACTGGATCAGATTTGTAAGTGAAATCTCCTTTCCAGTTTCAGGAGTATTCACACTGGATTTTAGATTGCCTCCCATGCTATATCTTACATGAAGCTGTCCCACCATGATTCTTCAGTCCTGGATTTTTCCGATTTTGTTCTTTAAAACTGGATTACAAGCTTGTATTGTTTTCAACAGTTATATTGTAAAGGCTTTTATAAGCAAAAGATCCTATGCTCTCCCTGGCTTTGTGTGTCTTGGGTGTTTGTCTAGCATGACTGCAGGAAAGGCCTTTCAAATCCCAGAAAGAACTCACCCCCTTGACAATACACATACAAACACTGCTAGAAAGCATAAGCAGTAATTGCAATTGTCCTGTAACCTTACATTATGTTTTTGGGAAGCATGGTTTAATAAAAGAAGTATTATCAATGACACAAATAGTATATGGAACAAAGTAAAAAACCCGTTAAATGTAACACAGTGAACACTTCACCCTAATTATGAGATTTTTAACAGGGAAAAATCATACTCATTGTGACAGGAATATGACCACACAAAGCAAGATCCAAACTAACACTGACCCAGAAATTCTTTATAGAATATAATTCCAAGATTTCTGTCATCTCTAGGCATAAACCAGAGACTCCTCATGCTTCTTCACCATTGTCTTGAATCCTCCAAACAGAATGTGGTAGCCAAACTGACCACGTTGCAGTTACTTATCACAACCCAAACTATGTCTAGGTTGTAGGTCCCACACCCTCTGAAACCACAGTCTACTGAGGAAGACCACGAAATGATCAACAATCACCCACATAAATAAATTTTGCCATAACCAAGTAACCACAACACTGTACTTACTTTTCAGCTTAAGGATATGCAAACGATTTCAAGTCTCAGGCCAGCAGATGCAGCCTAAACATAAAGTCTGAAGCCAATCTGTCAGCAATTAGTGTAGTATTAACTCACATGCACTGGACTGCGTAGTTGTTAAAACATGGGTATTTGTCTCATCAGACTGAGCTTCTGTGCTTAAAAGAGCAGCCATGGAAAAGCAGTTTCCTGGAAAGGTCAGCATCAGACACTTGAATACTGAGGTTGTTTTTAAATCCATTTGAGAAGTACAGCTCTCTCAGTACACATATGTCAGTTTTAAATTAAAGCATGGCCATGCAGTAAG
Source organism: Megaceryle torquata (assembly GCA_024611175.1). Lineage (NCBI taxonomy): Eukaryota > Metazoa > Chordata > Aves > Coraciiformes > Cerylidae > Megaceryle > Megaceryle torquata. Next base: position 13,944 of record JANIJG010019417.1, read on the forward strand.
CAATTAATTCAAAATATTATGAATTCAGATCATCAACATATCTACAAGTATGCAAACTGAATGAAGTGGAAAAATCTTAGCATCTTCTCTGCTCATCAAGTCTTCTAAAACACCAGAGAATGGAACCTTTTGAGGTGACCAAAAATTGGTTAAGCTTTTGTTAACGGCAAATTTTGTAGAGTCAGAAAACATCTAACCAAACATAAAATTGGAAGCAATGCAGGAAAACACTGGGAGTGGAGACAAGGAGACAAGGCAGAAGCAAATAAGCATGAGATATCAATTAATACTACCATTAGCATATTTTTATAGGAATGCTTGATTTTGCAAAAGTTTTCCAAAAAATTCTAGTTGTTCCTCTTTCTGTGTACGAATTCCTGATTCTTCAGTTTAGTATTCAGGAAACAGCTTCACAAAAGATTTGCTAGGATTCCTAGCAATAAGAAGTGTATTTTAGGAATATAATACAAAAATGCTCTGGTTAAGTTCACACATAAATTCTAATTGCCTCTTCAGATATTAATAATTCACTCAAACCTATCTATGGTTTGACCTTGCTGTGTTTAATTTCAGTTTATTTAAGAAGTGAGTCCTTCAGTCTTTTCCTCACAGTTTGGAGCACATCATCTGTGCAAAGAAATGTCTTTGTTGTTTAACTCCAGCAGAGAACAGGCAGGAGAACCAAGGACAAAAGGTAAAAAAAACAGTTACTCTAACCCAGATACTGTAATTACATAGTTCATAAGTAATGCATTCGGTAAGCTGTACATGTGAGACAGACACTCACACTCTAATGCACAGACTGACAAACACAGGGATGCACTCAATTTTACACTCTAAGAAATACAAATTTGAAGTCCTTGTGGGGGTTCCAGAAGTCCATCTCAATAAATGTACCTCATAGCATAGCTTTGGGTTGCAGCACTTTATAAACTCAAACAAAAAGACTGCAGATTTTGTTTCTGAATAGAAAAGAGAGAATTAAACCGGGGCACGGATAGCTCTCACTACTTATCTGGGACAACCACTGAATCCAACACACACCTAAGCATTGTAACAGAAGTTTACTGTAAGCAGACCCCTTGTATATTAATTAACTGAGAATATATGCTCTGGCCTATTCTTGCATGTTTCATACCAAGCCCTGAAATTAAAACACATCAACCTCACTTATCCAGATTACTACATGTTATCTGTTCCAACTTTTTTATCCACAGAAGCCTTTAATTTTATATAAAAATAAACCCATAAATCTTTCACAGCAATTAAAAACTGTATTTTTAAAAAGTATATTAATGGATTTATTTAGCACCATATGAAGGAAAACAATGAGTTTATTGCTAATATATAATTTATAAGATGTTTCACGTGATACAGCAGCACCTGTAACAATGTTTATCTTCTAAATTCTCTGCCAGTGTTCTAATGTAAGTCCTTTACTTGCTGTAAGTTTTAATTTCCAAGCTGATTTCAAGATGTTATTTTAAGCTCAAGAGCTGCTAACAATATTTAATCATGAGACATACTGTTTGAATGTTACCTGCTGCAGGGAATACTGAACCAAATATTTTTCAGAGAATCTTTTCACAGCCCTTTTAGTATCCAGTCATTTCTGTTTTCTCATGACAAATTCCTTACATCCATGTTCATGTTCAGGCACACCAATACTCACAAGAATGCTATTAACATCTCTTGGACTTCTGTCTAAAACAATATTAAATGTATCACTCTTATTTTAATCACAAATATTGTATACTGGCATGTGCTAATAGAAGATGCTAGAATAGCAAGAGTATCATTTTACAGAAAGCAGGGTAACTGGATTAAAGCCAAGTACCTCACCATCTCATTTAGTGGCTGAAATAACTTAATTCCATGAAAAACAAAATTCAAATACGTAATGTATTCCCCAAAGGAACTGTGAAGAGCCTCACAATTAGCAATGAAATAAATTCCACTATGAAACATCTTTGTAGTCAATAGTATTCAGGTAAGGTACAAAATATTAAGAGGCTCACCAAAACTCTAATCTATATGCTTTCCCTTTCATAAGATAACTCAATCATCTACTGCCAAACCATGTCAGGCAGTATGTCTGGTACCATTTGCAGAACTCAGTTACATGACTCCAGATTCAGACAACTGCTCTAGAAACAAACTGCTGCTGGAGTTATGGGACATTACCAGATTCTTTCCAATTAGTATAAGTTCATTAAACATGGTAAGTGTATTTCAAAACTAATGCCTTTTCAACCATTGTATCTTTCACTCCTATATTAAGCTAAATTTTTGGTTTTACTTTTTATTCTTTCTTCCCACCAGATTCTGTTGCTGTTGAGGCTATGGGTAACAACCAGTTTCTTTGAAATAGGTTCTCAAGATCCAATGTGCAAAAAAGCACCTTCCAAATAATCCCTTCAGATTAATGTAATTTGGCTTTAAAATTTGCCATTATCTCAAATCCCAATCCTAAAGATGCTGAAGTATTTATACTCAAACCCTCATGTTCTGCAGCTAAGTGCTGTAATGTACTTGGTACCACTTAAGGCATTATGGTCCTACTTAACTCAGTGGCAAGCTTCCCATTTCAGTGTATGAGAACTGGCCAGCTGATGGTTTCCAATGGGATAAAAAGTATGTCTTTGTCTCTTTTCTGTACAAGCCTAGCATGTGACAGAAGTGCTTTGCCAATGTAAAAGTCTGTCCAAGGTCAGTAGTTCTGCTGCTGAAAGATTTAACACGTCAGCCAGTAAGAAAATACTGCTGTAAACTACTTTGAGAAGCAAGTCATTCTATACATAGTGCAGCACTGTACAGCCTATAGCCTTGTTTACACTTGATAGAGTCTAAACCTAAATTGTATATGTAGGTTTTGCTTCTAACTGTAAAAAAACCCCAGAACATCCCCAAACAAACAATAAACCCAACAAAAAATTTCCTAGAGTAAATATAAAGATCAATGAATACATTACTAATAGTTATTAATAGCTATTATTTAGCAGCCTAAAAGTGGACTGCCTTATTTTCCAAACACATGCACACAAGAAAAAACTAGATGTTTTCTGAGGAATTTCTGCCTTATGGATGTTTCAGAGGTAGTTCATTTTGGCTCTCTAAGAAACACCAGATAATGTTGCAGGTCAGTATCAATTTGGCTTTTAAAATATTTTCCATCATCAGACTGACATTCTTCCTGCAGTAGAGATCTTCCAGAAATGGAAAACCTAAAAGGATTTTTAGCACATAGGGTGGGGACGTAGTGGAGGGGGGAAAGCAGGAAGAAGAAAAGATTATGTTTGTGCTGTATGAAATTCACTCATTCAAAAAGAGGAGTACACCTAAAAGAAAGAAAATGTAAGACAAGAAAACAGAAACAATGTTGTTAAAGGTTTTTCAGGTATAGAGTAATTAAATAGTATAGATCACTAGATGAACAAGAAACATATGATTTTGTAGTTTTTGTGAAAAGTTAAACTTACATGAACAACCAGTTGAACTATCACTTAAATAGCCTATCTCGTTTAATCTGAATATTCTGACTACCCTGAGAATGATGTTCCAGAAACACTTAAGTGCTTCATGTACCACTGTCGTGATTTTTATTTAACAGAAAATTTATCAAGTAGCAACTTAAAAATTTTATTCTGCAATCACCCCAAGTTGTGTGCAAAAAACCTAAGCGCAGTACTTAAAATTAGTACACCTTCATAAACAACCATCATATTCAGCCTCATCATTAGAACTACATTTTTTTTGGGAGCATCACAGGTTTTGCAATAATGAGCAATAGATTACTATGAAAAAGTTTAGAAAAGCAGTATGGAGAAGCTTTCAAATGTGTGGAAGAATTTTATATGAGTTTAAAATTCTTTGGATAAGAAATCTCACATTCTTGCCTGCTTTTTCTAGCACCTCCCCATTATACAGAAATACCTCCTTGTGAAAACGCACTTCCCCCATTGCTTATTTGCTTACTGCTTTTGATAAGGCAGTGAAAAGGTGTGGAGCTTCGTACAACTTCTTTTAATAAAGCACATGGAACTCAAGACAGTCTCCTGAACAGAGAAGCTGGATAACTCAGATTCCCAGAAACATCTGCTATCATCTTCTAAAAAAGTTTTAATGACCTTGAGTTGACTTACAATCTCGCACTGGAGAAACCATAAAAATGCAAAGTGAAAGGAAAACCAAAAGCAACTTGCACTCCTTACAACAAGAATAATATTGCTTACAAGCATCTCTGGAGGCTACAACTGGACTATTACGAAACAGGCATCTGAAACTTCAGTTTTGCAATGCACTCAGCTACACAGTTAAAGGACGGGCTGCTGGGTTGCTTTTCTTGTTGCTGCTGAAGAGTAAGGATGAGTTTAAGATTTTTTTTTTAAAGACTTCAGGTTATTGGCATAAACATGGAGAAACCAGTAAACACAGATTTCAGTTTTCAAGCTTCACAGCCCTACCAGTGTTATGTGCTCCATAAAAATATGCTTATCTAAATTTTGAATGCTGTTTTATCCATGAGAAATCTGTGACAATCAATCTACCAGAAAACAACCTTCCAATTACCATTTCATTTCTTCAATAAATTGATAAACTTTTCTCTCCTTAGTTTTCTTGATCTGTTAAAACATGCTCATTCCTGTCCTGGTGTAACTCACCTGCCTCAATAAACCAAGTTTATCATGTTATGGTGTAAGCAGAGAGGCTGGAGTCCTTGTAGCTGGAACTACAGCCTCAAGAATTCCTAACAGGGGAGGGAGCTGGCAAATTTAGCAGAATAAATCCATACCAGCAGCTTTAAAATGAAACAGATGAAATGGATAAAAAAAAAAAAAAAAAAAAAGAAGAAGATAGCATAAACCCAAGAGCTCAGGGGATAAAGAGTAGCATGGGAAAGAAAAGCTTTGCCACTTTCCCATACATGCCAACAGTCTAGTTATTTTTAAGTAAAATATCTTACTCTTTTTCTGTCCTGCTCATTCTAAAAATATTCAAGTGGATCATGACATTTTAACATAGTTAAGAGAAATTTTTCTGCTAGCTGTTTTCAGACACTGGCATGTAAATCTGACAGAAAAAATTACATTTAACTCTATGATTTTATATATTACTAGCATGGCTACTTTTACTGTCCTGATGATTATTTAATCATCAAACAAGTTAGTGTTCATGGACGCTATACAAACTGTTCACATGAAAGCCTGAATATTCAGTCTATAAAGTTTATCAAAAATATACCTGGATGAAACCAGGACAAATTAAAACCACTAAGACCACCCTACAAGAGGTCCACAACATTTGGTTTTCTTGGACTGTAGATTGCTTACATAGTATTCCTTCATTTTTGAAGAATCACGTTTTTGGTAAAATTCTGGAGTTCACATGACAGTTCAGACTGTTCCCCATAATAAACTCCCATCTAGAGGCAAATGTTTCTGTAGAACTACTTAATGCTCCAGTAGGAATTAAGGAAAAGAAAGCAGAAGAGAGAAGTAATTCAGTAACGAGCACTTCCCCTTCTTGTACATGAGCAGTAGTCGAGATGTTTAGCAGCCAGAAGTGAGACAGAGCAACTGTCAGCCAAGAGTACTGGGATCTGAAACTTTCAGTATAGCTAGATAGTTCTAGCAATAATTACACCAAGCTAGCAAGAAAGGCCTTGTGTAGCTCCATTTTTATTATTTGGTGTGGTAATTTTTAAGACAGATCTACAGATGGAATCACAGGTGAAGAAAAATTCAAGGGCAAGGGGCAGGTTTTACAAATCTTAACCAACTCTTCTCTTTCCAGTTCACTCAGCAGAAGTGGCTCCAAAACAGAAACACAAATATAGGCATACTAAGGGCTTTATAACCAGGGAACGTGAGAGGTCACAACAGAATGACACAGTTTACAAATGCATACAAGACAGACATAGATCTGCAGAAATTCCACATAATCTCTAATTTGCAGCACACCAGACAGATCTAGAAATATACAATATGCTATAATGTTAATCTAAATATTCAGGATCTTCTATGGCTTTGAATAAAGGACGTGCTTCAGAATACATAACTGTACAAATGACCTTGCATTGTGTGGCTGTCACTTCAGTATCACACGAACTCAATACAATTTTGATATATTTTCACTTTAGCAGAATTGAAATTTTTAGGCAATCAGAAGATGCTCTTCTCTCCTTAAGCAGCCTGAGTATACTTCACATAAACAAGTATGTTGCTTGGCTGGATTCTTGATCACTCAGGGAAGGTTAACAATGTGGGAAGTGTAATCACTACAGTGGCACCAACTAACAGGAAACACCAAAGGCAAGTCAGATAGACGGGGAAATAGATGGTAACAGGCCTATGGCGTTTGTCATGTGAGGTCAAGACAGAATTATAAACTGACAGTTAGTTCTGATCAAAAGGCCTGTTTAAGAGTTTCTATTTTCCCTCCCTTCCCTCTTCTCCTTTCTTGCTTGACACCTATTTCACACTGCTTAGTAGGACTTTCCTGGCATAACCTCCACCCAGTTGCACTAGCACACAAAGAATGCTTTATTCACTGAGATGCAACTTACCCAAATAGTTGTTGCTCTTTGACATCTCAGTAATGTTGATTTTAGTAGCTCCTTCAGGAATTTCCACTATCTTGTGGTAGCCAAGATTTGTTAGCGTATGTTTGAAAACTCCAGACACAACCTTGCAAGCAGTGTTGTCCCCGCCACATATTCCACACTTGTCAATCACTTTGTCTGAACCCAGATAGTCGTCACAGCCAATATTCTGCAAAATAAAATAAGATTTCTTTTTCCAAGATCTTACAACTGCAGACTTCAGACATAACAACTGAGGACAGTATGACTTTCAGGGAACATTCAATTCTGAAAAGATTTTGTGAATTAGCATTTCAGCAATTTCTTCCCATGTTCTTCCATATGTGAAAAGGCAATAAAAACCAGAGGGCTCACAGACCTGAAGATACTGAATTAGTTGACAGGTTTTTACAGCCTGTCAGCAAAAAGACAAGAACATGCTAAAGAACACTAACACATTCATCATTGCCTATTACACCTTTCTCAACTGAAAGAAAAGAATCTATTAGCAACGTAGTTCCTGTAGCTGCTAGTCAGAAAAGAGCTGAAGAATTATGATTTTGGGTTTTTTTTAATGATCCAAAATGCACTTTTCACAAAAGCAGAACTACTTTATATATAAATGTCGTCTTAATCTCCTCTAAAATTGAGCACTGAGCCCATTCTCACCAAGAGAAGTTTCTACAATCTTTATAGTGCATCTAGACAATTACAGAAATGATTCTCCTGCTCACAGAGTAGAAAATCTTCAACCCACTCAGCAGACACCCATTGAGACAGGGCAGTTAAAAAAAAAAAATTACAGTTAATATAAATTAAATGTCAGAAAAAAAATGTTAAAGATTTGACACAAATCAGAAAAAAATCATTCCAACTTAATGCACTTTAAAAAGAGCACATACTGTAGAGACTATCTCCTCTTTTACAGAAACATTTCTGTTCTCTGAGAAACATTTATTTTTATTTATCTTCCTGGTTTGTATTTACGGACTTCAAATAACATTTATGATGAGCACTTTCTATCTATATGACTAACTGGCACATGCAAAAAAACTTACTCAACTTAGAATGAAACACTGCATGAGTCAATAGAACAGAAGCCTAATCATATATTTTATGAAATGCAGTCATTTGATGGAAAATGTTCAAAACAAATGACAAAGCACTGTTCTATCATTTCAAACTGTCAAAAATACTTGCAAAATTCTGGATTAAAAAATGGTTAATTATTGTTTTATCATCCTTCCTGGAAACAAATATCCAAGTTAAGAGGGGCAAGAACTTTTTGATACCACCACCTTACCAAATACGGAGTCTCCTGAGCCTTGGCATCACTGTATTCCTCTCCTATTCCTGGTATTAACGCTTGGCCCTTGCCACAAAAAATGTTCTAAACTGCAAGCCAGAGTCTGCTTAATTCCAATATAAATATTTAACACCCAACATCTTTTTTTATGACTGTCCAAGAAACACAGATAAAACCATGTAACTCATGATTGCCAAGATCACATGGAGCTTGATAAGATACCTGTTTGTGGTCATGAAGGAAGAGAATGAGGAAGATTCCCAACCACTCTGTTTCATGGTGAGGCAACCTGGTAACTAAAAATCTGTTCCACCCTATCAAATCTAGTGTGAGCAGATTGTTGCATGATTTCAAAGAGCTTTTGGATTCAAATAAAAATGCTTGCTTTAACACCTTGCATATGTATTTTTTGGCAGAAATCTTAAGACCGTGTATGAGTTCAATTTTTGTGTTTTGCCTCAAAACGCCTTTTTTTTTTCACTACCAGAGTAATACATTAGCTCAAACATAGGAACTGAAAGTGTCACTATGTGAAATCATACAGTATGATTTCAGACCTGCTACAAAAATCTGAAAAATGTGAGTGATCTAAATGGAAGACAGCTGTGCACAATGACTGAATAAACTGTGTACTAGTCCTCCTTGTAGGATATTGCTGAGTGGATTTACACTATCTCTACCACATATATTTTTGGATGGAAATGTACTGGTACTTAGCATCAGCTATGTACCTATGATATACAATGACTTTCAGGAAATTTCCACTGCCAGCAAGTTGTTTTGTAGAGGGAATCCTTTCAAGTCAGAGATATTACACACTATGAATTGCTAGCATAAATGTTTAATGGTGTTCTCCATCACTACTGAGTCCTACCCAGGTTAATACATTTTTCTTCCTCTTAGTGAATAAAAGAGTATAAAGTGTGGTTTATTCATTAAGACCATAATGCAGACCTACTGTGCATCACTCTGAACAGAGCTACTTTACACAGAAGAAACACAACCAATCAGTACAAATGGGATTCCTTTATAGGGAATAAGTATCAAACCTTTTTAAACTTACATGTCATCCTTAGTCAAATGTTGACTGACATATAAAATACCTATCAATCTTCAGCTGTACTATTTGGAATTCTTCCCATATAGGGTAAGGCTCGTTTTACAGAAAGTACATTTAATGTTTAAATGCTCTTTCACAAAAATGAGTTATAAAGATACAAAGAATGAATTCCTAGAGACAAGGACCTAATAATCTGAAACCAGCAACTAAAAATGAGGAAGAAGCCACAGAATCACAACAATAGGATAATAAAATATAACACAAGATAAGTAAGATAATGCTACAATAAATAGTAAGATATAAATAAATGGTATATATTATGCAGAGTGCCCCCATATCTGCATTTTACACACCAACAGAAGAAGTATTTAGCGAGTAATTAAATTTTCTACCAAAAATTAGAAATCTTTACTGGGGCATCTATTAAGGCTTCCATGGAAATTATGTGCTTTAAAAATGAATATTGCATGGGTTTCAGAAGAAGCAGCCAGTTGTAACTATTATGTTCTAGAAACCCTCAACGTGTGCTTAATACAGTTTAGGCAGGCATATAAAAATGTACTCGTATTTCCAGATTCAGCAAGAATGTCATAGAGCAAACCTGTGTCCCACATGTTCTGTGGGAATCTCCCCTTCTAACTGTATAAAGCAGAGATTTCTAGCACTGATGGTCATGAAATATTGGATCAGATGCCTGTTAGTGGTCCAGGACTCAATATTTGGGATGCTGTGGGCCTTGGTCCAGAGTAATTTTGGAAAGATGAAAGAAACACCTTTCTGGCAAGCTGCTCCTGTTTTCTTTCTGCTTTTAAACAACTGCTTGAAGCTGTGCAGAGATTTGGAATGGTAGTGATGCCTGCAGAACTAGGCTGATAAACAGAATTCACCCAAATTAACCAAAATGTAAAATCCATGCAAATGTACTAAACAGGTAATTTAGTGGGGTTTTGATTTAGGTGTTTGGTTTTTGTTTTTGTGGTTTTTTTGGTTTTTTTTTTTTTTCCTTCTATGACTATAAATTTATGAGGTACCATGTTGCTACTTGGTTAACGTGCATTCATATAAAAATGCAAACCAACTTCTAACTTCTCAGGATGAACTGATTACATTTTTTTCTCTGTATACATTTGCCTCATAAATTCCCTTATCAAATTGCCTAATACACTGTGATACAGCAGCAAGAAAAAAAATTATGTGAAAGAAAGAAGTGATACAAACTGGAATTCACTGTGAGTGTTCCTTCCAATATTTGGAATAAGAATGTAAATAAATCTTAACTGTGTCAATAAAGATCAGAATTTTTGCTAGATAAGCAGATAGGTCTGAAATCTCAATCTCTTCATACAGGCTCTGGAAGGTTGAGATGTAAAGTGGGTGCCAAATACATTAACACCCAACTTAACAGCCCAGTACTCTCACAATGGTGAAAGAAGGCCAAGGGAGAATTCATAGTTGTTTTTTGTCATGTAAAACACATTTAAGGAATCCAAAAGCAGATTTCATTTTTTGAGCCACATCACGCACAACATTCCTAGTATGAATGTAGAAATACTAGGATTGTGAATATGAAATGAACAAGAAGACAAAGATAAATGCATTCTGCCCTCCAAAAGGGTTTTGGACGAGACTAATGCAAGCTGTTTCTTGGCTACCAATATGAGGAGGTCTAGAATGCACCTGTCCCTTAAAATATTTTCTTGCAAAATGTAGTTTCTTAGAGGACGTACTTTTGACTTGAACTATCTATACGTTATGTCTTCTGTATTGCTCAGCTATTTTTGCAACGCGGTTCAAGAAACTCTCTTAAGTTACAAGTTGGGATGAAAGACACTGTTCAAGAATTACAGCCAACTGTATGCCGAAGTTTATTTAAATAAAAACTGTTGAGAGAATCAAGGGACAATCTGGATGAAATATTCGGTGGTGGACTTAATATGGTTTTTAGGACTATGTATACAATAGAATGGGGCTGGAGCCAGGCATTTGAAAACAAAGTGCTGATCCTTGAAATGGAAAACAGATGTTACAATTCCAGTACTAAATGATTCTATTAAAAAAATCACAATCTATGTGGTAGTGTGACATAAATAATACAGTATGACAGCAACTTGCTTTCATTGCTTTAGCTGCATAACATTATCAGGTAGGAAAGCCACGGTTCTAAGTTGCAGTATATTAACACCACTCATTTCAAAAATTAGTTATATTGAAAGATATTTAGCTAGAAGTTGTAATATATATGTAATTTGGATTATGGGCATCCATTGGGCTGGAAGACAGAAGAATAAAATGTTTACCAAAAGTCATACTTAAGTATGTCAAAAATTCTATGAAAAAGGTCAGGGACAGTTATGGATGTACTGCAACTGATGCGGCTGCCGAAGAAACGTTATCCAGGGTAATGAGAGAAGAGTAATGAAGCAAGGGGCATGGCTTAAAACACCACTAAAGAAGTAGGTAGCAGAATACGTGGCTACTGATGGAAGACCCACTTTAATGCTAAATATATTATCAGCTCTACAAACAGCTGAAGCTACTGTTAATTAAGTTTTACACAATCCTGTCCTAGGAAACAAAGCTCAAAGGGAGCCATCATATTTGCTGTTCTGCTTGAGCAATGCTACACCTCCCTGAACTGATCATTGATTTACCCACAAAAAAGTCATGTACTCTCCTATCTGCTCTGTAGAATAAATAAAGCATTCAGATTAATTAGTAGCATTGTGAATTATTTCTTTTGTGGGAGTTACTTACAAGAGATGATGTCTTTAAGTTGCTATTTCCTCTCTCCGTGTTCTGAAAAATGTGGTACATGAATCTTATAGGGTGTTATTAGGTCAGAGTATCAGAACTAGCTATACCTCCTTTCTCAAACTTCATTCTTCCAAAGTAGTTCAAAATCCTTTTTATAACGAATCCAACAAAAATCATGAAACACCAAGACAATCAAAACTATCTTTGCTAGCTGATAATATCTTTTCAATATTCCAATTTTCAGTTAAAATGCTTACCTTTTTTCCTTCTATAAAGTAGCAAATTATTTAAAAATGTACTTTGAATATATCAGGATTTAAGCTGTTTAATACCATGTAGCTTCTACAGAGAAGCCAGATTACAAAAATCTGTAAATATTATACTGACAGGAAACATTTAATAAAAATTACTGGATCTAACACTAAGGATTAATTACTTGCTGCATTTAAGGGATAAGAAAAGTAAGGTCCTCCAGATCTCACATTAGCTGTTTTGAGTCTCTGCCTTACAAGTATCCAGATACCTGAGAAGAAACTAATAAACTAATAAAAATACTCTGTGGTTTACATCAGAAAAATACAATGTCAGGGTAGTAGCTGTGGGAATGTGAAATTAATTTCTTTCTGGTTTGTGTATCAACTGAATTACCAATTCGACTCCAACTGTAGAACAACGACCTGTAGGAATGTCACTTCAATAGCATCTTAACTATATTTCTCATGCTCTTCTAGTAACTTGTGTTTTCTGGTTCTATAATATACAATGAACACTTTAAAATTCTCTACTTTAAATTAAAGAAAAAACATTGACAAATATTTTCTAAGAAGCTCTCCTTCCAGTATTTCAAGTTTGCAGAATGCTATAAAGACTTCAACGAAGTGCACTGAAATCTGTAGGAATCTTCAGAGTTAAGAGGCCTTAGGAGGAACAGTAATATAATATCCATAGAGCTTTTCCTCTTGGTGCTCTCTTGATCCTGAGAACATATCATTGTATACTTCTGGTATTACTAATTTTGACACTTTATACACTTTAAGCAACACTTTGTTTCTCACTACATCAGGGGCGTGTAGAACTGCTTCAGTCTTAGCTATCCCTTCTACCATTATCACATCCCTCCTTTTGCTGCTTGTAGATGTACTGCTTACAGGTTTGAGAGCACTGATGACTCGACAGGTTTTTTTTCTTTGTCTTTTGGCTGCTAACATATGCTTCCTTGCAAATGGATACAGAATCCAGGCTGATCTAGTTGCCACAGTTCAGTAATGTTTTTAAATATGTACAGTCATTTGTGTTTACAGGAAACAAATCCCACCACTGAAACTGATAGCAAATGGTTAAAGAGATGCCTAAAGTAGAGGAGAGGAAGGCAAAGAGGAAGAACTGTACAAGAGAGTCTGGACACAGGCTAATTAAACTGCAGTTTCCTCTTTGTGAATGTAATTCTAATACTCGCTCAACTTCATCTACTGGTGAAGCTAATGCTTTATTTTAACTCTTCACCTTAAATGCTTGGAACCATTTAAAAGTAATTTACTTTTTCTAAACATACTATTTATTTCCTTTGAGAATTTTCTTCAAGATGGATGAGGCAGTTATTGTCTTGTTAAATTTTCACTTTCATTTTTAGTTAACAGCATTTTGATATTACTTAGAGGTGCTGTAATTTTTTAAACAGACATTATTTGGAAGGCCCACAATAGAGGAAATATAAATGGCTGAATTCAACAACTGTGCTTTGCAATGACCACTATTCCATGATTCTAACAACATATACTGAAAATCTTTTATTGCATTGACATAATTGAATTTTATTTATTGGCTTTGGGCAACATGAGTTCTTCTGTTCTCTCACACCTCTAAGCAAGTTCTGAGCACCAAGATTTAAACAGAGAGCTCTGCTTTACATATAAGCTCAACACTCAAATGTTGTCATGCAGTATTCAATTCTGAAATTCCACCTCTGTGACCTATCTGATGTAATTGAACCCTATACATTTTCTGAGGCATTCATTTGCTCAGTCAGTCTGTCATCCAGAATTTAAAAGCCTCTGGGCAGGAGCATGACAGAAGTAAGAGCTTTTTTTTTTTTTTAAAAAAAAAGCATATGCAGGTAACACAGCATGAACTGCTGACAATTGAAAATTACATGTACTACTTCAGGACACTACATGAATTATTGTTAGCAAGCCACTTTCACACAAGGACATTGGGGGTTTCAACATAAAGAGCTTGTCACATGACCAGACATCTGGGATTTCACTCCTATAGTATTCCATTGATGTCTTACTTAGAAGTTGCCTGAAAAATCAAGTCTACTCCATTAGACATTTAGAAAGTACTCTGCCCTCCACGTTCACAGTAATTCCTTACTTTTCCTCCTCAGTGCTTAAATGGATTCTTTTTCCTTACATTCAAAAACCATGCAGGGATAAAGTCAGTCGCAGCACATAGCTGCTCAGCAACAGAAGTTGGTGTTTTATTTTTTCACCAGCAGTCAGTTGCACTCAGGGTCCAAATGAGTACATTCCAGACCTCCTCATGATTGCAGTGGACACTGGATGTCGGGGTTTTTTTAAGCTCCCTTATAGTGCAAGTGTGCTAAATGATGGTGCATTACCTTCATATAAAAATGTCTCACTGAGCAAGCATGGTCTAGACACACTCAGATGAACAAATGCAGAGGGTTCTTGAGCCAAGAATACCCAGGTACCTTTGAAAGGATTAGTAAAGAATGTTATATTCCGAATCTCTTCCTATACCGCTCCCCCCTCCAGTTCATAAGCATAGTAAATGGGAAGCAAGTGGTCAGATAATCCAAAATTTGTCCAACAGCATCTACTTCCTGGAGAAACATATTTGTATTACATTAGTTACTCTTGATCCAATCACATTGAAATCAGTGGAAAGACTCCCTTTGAAATCAGTGGGATTTGGGCGTAGGAGTTAGCTCTAGCCTCCAGTGAAATGCCATCTACAAAAGATACAAGACAATAATTTACTGTCCTTGATCCACCAGCTTGCTGAAATCACAGTTTACTTCATGGACCTTTGTGACTGTGGAGGATTTTCAGCCTCAAGTTGTAGGATTCATTATTCCACAAATACACTATGATTAATGGTCTTTCAGAGCCCTTTCACCTCAGACAATACCTTAGGAGGTCTACATGGTGACTGTTATCTGCATCTATTCTTATAAAGGTCTTGAACTCTGAAGGAATATAATATGGTTCATTTTCTCAGTTGGTTTATGATTCTACTGTTTAGTCCTCAAATTTCATCTTAAGTTAAACCTCAAGGCCCACCAGGACAACTACAAAAAGCTAGATTATACAAAGAAAAAAAAATGCTATCGGTGATAACATTAACCTTTTATACTCTGTGGCTGCTTCACAGATACCTTGATCTCTTTCACACTTTAGCCACTGGAAAAGATCATGGCCATTGTAGCCAGAATCAGAAAATTTATCAACCCCAATTTACCTAACAGTTTTACACAACTCAATGTTAAAGTCACACCTGCAAAGGCTGTTACCTTTTAGCAAAGCATTTTGTATGTGGATACTGTTGTCTATAATACACAATGCTTTTTTCCTGTCTGTGGCAGAGGATTCAAGCTAAAGCTGTATATATTTGCCTTTCTGGCAGTTCTCTTACCATGAGTTCCTTCATTAAGTTTGGCCTTCAAAGCATTTAAGAACCATGCCAGTGCTTCCACATGCATTTTTAGGGATGATATCTGTTCCCCTTTCTATTATCTATTCACAGAACTTGTTTGAAATTTCTGAAACAAAAGTTTGCACATATGCTGCTGAGGACAAACAGCATACCAACTCCTTTATCTATCTGCAACATGCCCTCTCCGAAACAGAATTATACCTAAGGGATTTAGCTGAGAAGTCTCTAAGAAATCATACAATATTTAAACTAATATGCCAAACACTACACACACCTTTATTGAAGTATAAAATCTGAACACATGCTTTGATGCTTTATCGATCTGCAATTCACCCATCAAATACCCATTTGGGTAAGACAACATCTAGATGTACACATGTAACCCAGTTTAGCCTTTTGACAAAGAAACTTAGAAAGTACTTTATTATTAGAGTTGTCTTGATTTGAAGACCCATTTTGAATCAATTTCTTTTTCACTGAGCAAACAAAAAGGCAGCAAGTTTTCTTGGTTCCCAATGCAAAACAGAAAAATATTGATGTCATTTAACATACAGCCTGGAATACATCAGTGGAAGCTAAGAAAAACTGTCAGTGAGAATGGGAAGAGACTCAATTCCACTGCAACTGAAAACAGGAAAATCAGGCAAATAATTAGGTTGAGCAAGGTTTTGGGAAACTAAACACAAAAGACAACAGAGAAGCAGAAAGTGAAACCACAATGTTTTTTTAGCTCATTTGAGGTTTGCACAACAGACCTGAAGCTGCTTAGGTTCAGTTCCAGTTCAGTCTAATACAGTTTGGTAACATGATTTGGTAAGTCAGCCCACATTGCAAAAGATGAGAGAAACGTTAGGATCACATGATGAAAGGAGGCTTACAAAAAGGCCCAGGAAAGCAGATTGTGTTTAGGAAGCAGAAAGACAAACCTGTGTGAGCACCTCTGAAATTTCAGTGCTGCAGCTGAATCTGGTAGTGAGAACAGGACTGGCTAGAAATTCTGGCATTACACTCCCTAGAAAGGTGTCCAGAGCTTGGCAGTTGCAAGATAAAGCTTCTTAGACTGTTTTCCCAGGCTCCGAACTAGACAAAGCTGAGTTTTGTTTACTCCTCATTTCAGGTCTTGTATACTACTCTTGGGAGGTTAACTGCCCAGGCTGAAGCTATTCAGCCATCCGGTTCTGTAACACAGAGGTGAGATGGCTCCTGCCCTCCTTTTTCCCAGGAGGCACCTCTAAGGTCAGTTCTCAACACTGGTCCCTGTCTGAGCATTGCTGCAGGCACACCTGTGCTAGATCTTGTATGACCCTGATCCTGATGCTGGTCCTGACCCACTGACTTAATTTTCTGTCTTCTTGTAGAACCTAGCTCATCATTAGGGAGTGGCCTTGACATCTGGATTGTTGGATGATCCTGGCAACCATCAGCAGACTTGTCCTACGTGCTCCAGCACTGGGGACATCCACCCCTTTTTGTTAAGGCCGCTGTCTGCCTGGTTTGCTGTGATTTTCAGATCCAGATTCACCTTCTCTTATGAAGCACTACACCCTTGTTGGTCCTGGGATCAAAGATGACACTGACCAAATTACTGTTTTCTTTTTTAATGTGGCTGTCAAACTATCCCACTGCTCCAATTTCCAGCCAAAGGAAAAGAGATCTCTTGCTTTAAGTAATGCAGCTTGCTTACTAAAAAAAAAAAAAATCCCAAACAAGAAAATTAATATTGGTCTAGATAAGCGAAAACTCTCTAAACCAAAATAAGCAGAAAATTTTAACCTTTTTTTTCCCCCCTAATCAGGTGTATTTTGCACTGTGCAGTTGTTACCTACAAGTTACTGCATGTCATGCTGTAACACTGCAGTCAACAGTGGTTCAAAACCTAGACAGTCTTGAAGCTCAAGGTAACACTGTAAGAAAATCAGTGTAGAATATATTTGTTCCTGTATGCTCCTACATTCTTTTTCACATTAAAAAGAAACATTTTATTTCTTCTTAATCTCAGAAAAAAGATTTCATAAAAAAAATCCTGGAAAGGTTTAAAATTATTTCTAAAAAGGCTGTATTACTTAATACTACTGAGAACAAATGTCTGGTCCCTGCTCAAATTGGGTGGGGCTATCTGTTGAATATTAGAGGGAATCTGAAGACAACCTAGAGCTTGGGTAGCTGAGAAAAAGGGAAACTTACTAATTAGAAGAGCTGGTTTTCTGCAATTTACAGTCATCAGTAAAGTTCTATATATCATGTAACAAATTACTACTGGAACCAGCTCTTTGGTCCACACAAGTTAGCATTCAGGATCTGAGTGCAACCAACAAAGGTATTTCAGAAAGAACTGCAAAAATCATGAAGTAGTAAGACCCCACAGAAAGACTCACAGTAGGGTTTTATTCACAGCCATTGAAGCCAATGGTTAATATGTTCTTTGACTCCAGAGATTTCCTACAGCATACTCGTATACTAATGAAGAAGGTAAAGTTGCAGAACTTCTGTTAACAATACTAGAAAATACAATAGATAAAAATCCTCCAATCCCCAAAGAAAACCTAACTAATTTCTCGCACAGGATCTGAATTAGATTTTTACTATCCTACCTCACCAATTTGTGCCCTGTCATGAGATATAAGATTGATAATGTTGTCCACAAGGTGGCACTTACAATCCTTATGAAATCAAAATGTATGAGGTCCACATAGAAAATTAATTATTTATACCTATGCACAACATCTGTATTAATGGTCTTTTCAAATCAGCCTCTACTACATGAGTAGCAGCTACTGCTACTTTGTTATCAGTAATACATTCTTCAAAATTTATCAGTCAATCCAAAGATTTCTTTTGGTTTGGGAGGTATTTTAACCTGAAATATGTTATACAAAACTGAAGTGAAGGGGAAAACTCTCAAAATTCTTTTTCTTGAATCACCTGCTCGCCTTGTCTGGAAACCAGGTGGACATAATTTATCATTCAATCATAAATACTTTAATCCAAATCTGCTGGTTTTCCTCAAAAGGAATCCTCACTGACATCGAAGTTGCCATCAACTGGAAATTTATCAAGTCACAGAAGCTGGTGTCCTTATGGATTTGACAGGGCAGAACTAAGTCAATACCACGGTCCAATTCCATGGTTACTAAACAATTTAAATGACTTTTGGTTTTAAGTGTATCAAACAGAAGTATATATTCTATTTTTCCACTCACTTATATTTTTTGTAAAATTAAATCACTCCCGCTGAGGAGAGATTCAGGGAGCACCTGAGTAAATTTTATGTACACAAAACTTTGGGACTAGATAGGATGACAGCAAGAATGTTAATGGAGTTGGATGACATCACAGTGAGGTCACAGTGTGGCAATGTGCAATGACTGGAAAAAGCAAATGCCACATCCATCTTCATTAAGGGCAAGAAGGCTTAAGGCTCAGTTGCAGGTTGGTCACCCTCAGAAAGACTGCAAAGCCAATCCTCCTGGAACACATTTCCAAGCACATGAAAGACAAAAAAATACTGGGAACAACTATCACAGATTTACCAAGGTTGAGTCAACCCTGAACAAGCTACTGTCTTCTGTGGTAAAATGACTAGTTCAGTGGGTAAGTGGAGAGCAGGGCATGGGTTTTTTTTAATGTTTACTATAACAAGACCTTTGACATAGTCTCCCCCAGTACTCATAAAGCCAAACAGGGGGAATCCAGACTGGTAAGTCAACAATACAGTGGGTGAGAAACCGAATGGGTTATAGTGATCTCTGCTCTAAAATCCAACTGACAAACAACTACTAGTTAAATCTCTCTGGGAGGCCTACTTGAGCAAATAGAATTTAACATTTCTTTAAGGACCAGGACACTAAAACAAAAGTGTGCTGTCAGTAAATGTACAGATGATACCGAATTGCAGGGAGTAGTAAAGATATGGGAATCAGGGCTACAAAGATGATCAGGGGGCTGGAACACCTCTCCTATGAGGACAGGCTGAGAGAGTTGGGTTTGTTCTGCCTGGAGAAGAGAAGCCTCCAGGGAGACCTTATTGCAGCCTTCCAGTATCTGAAGGGGGCCTACAAGAAAGCTGGGGAGGGACTTTTCACAAAGGCCTGTAGTGACAGGATGAGGTGTAATGTTTTCAAACTGGAAGAGGGTAGATTTAGATAAGATAGATAAGAAATAAGGAAATTCTTCACTACAAGGATGGCAAGATACCGGAACAGGTTGCCCAGGGAAGTTGTGGATGCTCCATCACTAGATGTGTTCAAATCCAGGTTGGATGGGACCTTGAGCATCCTAGTCTAGGGGAAGTTGTCCCTGCCATGGCAGGGGTTTGAAACTTGACGATCTTTAAGGTCCCTTCCAATCCAAACCATGCTATGATTCTATCTCCTCAACATGTGAAGAAGCTGAGGATAACAATACTGGTTTTCTCTGGCCACTATTAAAACCTCTGACCTTCACATACAAACTTACAGATTTAACCTCTACAGTTAGGTAAAGATTATTCCTTTAATTGCTCTCTGGCTCAGAGATATTAAAAGAGATGCCAACGAAGATTTTATGACTGCAGAGTAACAATTACCACATGCCAGTACATCCCCTACCCTGGTGGGATTCCAATCAATAATACACCTCGTTAACCAGAGCTATTTGTAAATGAGAAGAATGATACAGATTTCCAGGAAGTGCTTTCACCTTTGCTGATCCCTAAGGGAGTCAAAATGTATGCTTCATAGCATTTTAAGAGAACAGCAAGCAAATTACACCACACAGCCAGATTTTTAGGCATTTTACTCTATGTGGTACTTAACGTGCAAGGTAAGTGGTGCACACCCTTCAGTGGAAACAAAATAAACTGTGTGTTCAACAGCAAGGAACCATGCAAGATACCTTCAAAAAACTTCCAAGAGAGAGCACAAAGACAGTATAGCCTGCTTGTCTTACTTCAACGTCTCACATGTCTTCAAGGTTGCAGCCTAAGCCTCATTTGTTTTAGAAATCAAAGGAGCAATGTTGAGAATTTACATTCAACCACAGGATAACAAACAACTTTCTAATAGCTCTCACGTGATTTGTGGTTAGCTGTAACCATAATTTTTACCCAAACATTTGATCCTACCTTGGCTTTCAAGTATTTCCTGCTGTCCACAGACCTAATGCTCACAAATCTTTGATGCTATTTACAGCCCTTCACAAATAGATTGTGGTCACATCCAGATGCCACTCAATTAATCACAGATTTTCTACCTGCACAATAGCTGTTTTCATTACCTGTCTATACTTTGTTAGCCTCATTTTGTTAGATAAATTTCAGACAGCAAGAATAAACAAACTATTCGTTTTTGACAACCTTAAGAATCCAAACGACATTTATAGCATCTAGATATGCACCAGTTTAATAAAAAAAACCCCAAACTATTCACATAAAGACATATAAAGACTCTTTCAGTAATACGTTCAATGGTTTCTTGCTGCCTAGAGAATTGCTTGAGAGAAAAAAGGTTTTATTCTTGTTACAATGGAAAAAGTAAAGCCATCCAGGAAAAGTAACCATGTGAAAAGATGGTCTAAAAGTATCAACTACTAACACCTAATAAAAAAAGAATTAAAAATATAAAGAATGCATCTCACGCTGTTACCTCTGACAGTTAGCAAAATGTTTTCTCTCACATGGTTTTTGTTTTATAGAAAGATACTATAAATGGGACGTGCAGCTCTCCCATACACATACATTTAAGGTCTATGAAATCAAGCTAATGACCAGCAATACCGCAGCAACAAAGAGCTGAAATTGAAACAGATGATTGCTGCCTCTCACCTTATCAAGGTAAGGAAAGCTATTCAGCTTTGAGACATCTACTCTACAAATAGCTTATTAAAGGATTTAGTTACTCAAGTGGCCAGGTTGGTAGCATTTAAGAGTGATGGAGATTCAAGTGCCTCATCATAATGTAGACATTCCGGTGGCAAATGGAAAATATACACTGAAGGTGAGTGCAAGCCTTGTAAGTCACTTTCTTCACTTGATGGGATACATTTCTGTCAGCAGCATGCATTTCTGCCTGTGTTAGAAGAAATCTGTCTTAACCATTCAGGAGCCTCTAGGCACTGAATCCAACTGTAAGGACATGACTATAATAGAGAAGGAGACTTGTTTCACCATGCCTAGGCCCTAGGGTTAGTCTGGTCACAATATGTATCCACTGCAGAGCATTCACAAGCACATCTAGGGGCTTCAGATCCTGGTACTTCAGTTTTTTGTCTTTACACCTTATAGTGGATCAAAATGGCTCACCTTCATTAAGGATGGGAATCACAGTGATAAAACAAAACCAAGAGCAAATGAAAAAGTACCTGAATTCAGAAGTTTGACTATTTTTTTCATCTAACCATTACATCTGCAACTGGAAGCTCCATGTCCAAAAAAATTCTAATCCCTCAAGAAGTGTAAGAGGTTCAAATGGTCTGTGCATCTCTAGAAACCATGAATTGGTTTTCCATCTTGGAAAATTTAAAACCACAATGACAGTAAAGTTGCTTTACTCCGAGACCAGACTAAATCTAATCTGAAATAAGTACTCCAAATGACATAGAATGGGGCACTCATGTCTGATTGAATATATTGATCTGCTGCAAATATACCAAATTACTTAATTTCACAGATTCAGCAAGTGTAAGCAAACTTTACACTTCTATTTAAACAACTCAACTAGAAAAGCAGAAAACTGTTTCAATATCTAAGGTCAGATACTAATTCCACATATTAGAGTTCTTGAAGAAGAGTATCTTGTTCCTTAGAATCTGTACACAAAGAAAAAGTGTAAGTTTGTGACATGGATCACAAGACTAAGGCCTTCAAAAATGCAGAAAGGTCTTGGGTGTACAGATGTACTGAATCCAGTAACAGTGCAGTCTGAAAATTTATGAAACAGTACTTAAAATCTAGCCTAATTTGACCTTGTTGGCAATGACACGAAACAGTTAAATAGAATAATACTACTTATGTCATTGATGTTAACTCTATGCCTCTTAAGAACACCTCTTTTATCTCAGTGGCTAAAGCTAATGCATGTCAGCACCACCTTGATCGTATCTCAGTATTAGTGTTGGCAAGTAGTACCATGCCCATTTCAGGATTAAATGAAAGGTCTCCACGATTCTCTTCAAAATCTTGATACTTCAGAAAACAAGCGTAAAACAAAATATAACCCATCCAAAGATATGGCTGTTTTCCCAATATAACAAATCACTCCTTGCTGGCTTCAAAATATTGCATTTTAAGTTTTCTTCTGAGCTCTTACAGTACATACAATTATTACATTCTGGCTGATGAATGTCATAAAGAGTGTAAACAGCAATAATATTTGAAGACAACATCAGGAAGACAGCTGAAGGACACAAATAATTTAAGTTATGACTTTTAAGCTTAGAATAGCCTCCTGAGTACATCCAGGCAAACATTCACCTCCAGCCACACACCAGTGAAAGTCTCTGCTTCCACAGCAAATATTTGATCATTTCATGAAAGGTTCTATAGCCTGATGACCAATATGATGCTGGTTCTTTCCTGCCATGTAGGAAGAGGAGATAGAAAAACGGACTGGAAGATTTTTCATTCAAATATGGAAAAATATAGTCTGTTCCTTCTGAAAAATTAGAAATGACAGAGCAGCCACTCCTCTATGCAGCAGACATCTCCAACGTGACAGCCAGGAGTGGAATCCTCCATTCAAGTATAGGTCTATTATCTCCATCCTAGGTGCTGAACAGCTATATAGTATCATCCCAATTAACATCCATTTAAGCAACATAGATGATTTTGCACAAATATGCTTTCTCGAAGAAGCTATATACCAAATTAAGCTGTAACTGAGATAATCTTGCAATTTTATAGGCTTCTATTTTTAAATTTTTTTTTTTATTAAAAAAATTATCATTGCAAAGCTGTATTTGAGTTCACAGTCCTGAAATACTAGAATTCTGCCTGTCCTATAGAAAATAACATCCCTCAAAACATAAAAAGGTACATGTTCAGAGAAGTTTATTGCAAATCCCCTGCAAGATGAGTAGAATCTAAATAGTCTGGAGCTTTACATACTCCTGTTGACCACAATTTAGGAAAGGAGGCAGTGCACTCCAGTTCTGTTAAACTAGCTAATACAAAGCCCATATTCAGCAATCTGGATTTTTGGCTGTACATGAATGCTGTAAGGGAAGGAGATGTGTGAATCCAACAGGGAGGAGACCACAAGAGCAAAAGGATGTTACGGCATAAACCAGCTCCTTTCAAGTGTGTGACTGCATGACAACTAGCAGAAATAGCAACACCCATTTCCTATGAATGCAAGCAATACCTGAGAAAATTTCTTTGTGCAAGTTTCCACACAGCTGTGGATCACATCTCTTTAGGATCTCATGTGTCCCTGAGCTTGTGTTACACCTTTTATCTTCACAGAGATGATCCTCTGCTCTTCAGCGGGAAAGGACTGGATTTAACTAGTGCTTGTTTCTTAACATGGAGTTACTGAAGATTGGTGAGGCACTGCACCAGACTGCCCAAGGAGGTCAGTCACCATCCCCGGAGGTGTTCAAAAAAAGCATGTAGATATGTCACTTCAGGACATGGTTTAATGGTCACAATAATGTTAGGTAAATGGTTGGACTAGATGTTCCTGGAGGTCTTTTCCAAACTTAATGATTCTCTAACTTGTACCAAATATTCAAGGAAGCAAACTTCAAAAAAAAATCCCATCTGATAAAGAGAAAAAAGTTTACTATCATGTCAAACATAGTTGTCCTGGGACCTGTTTCTTCCCTACCTATTAAGCTCTTCCTTGATCATCTTGGAACCAAGATGCTACAGGTCTGCAACAGATTCCCTTGGCTCACATTCTTCACTCACTTTTATTGCTTTTGGGTTTAGAAGTTTAGTCCAAATAACTTCTTGTCTATACAGCGTACTAAAACAGTTTTAAATACAACTGGTTTGTACTGCAGTGGGAAGTTTCCTCTACTACATGATCTTCACCTGCTTGTCAGGAATTATGTGCAGAGATGAGTTTCCTTTTTACAATGTGACTTTGTGATGACAGACAGGGCATGAAGGAGGAGTAGCGCATCATCCCTACTTGTAGAGCTCGTGTTTGATGATGGACAGAATATACTTCTGGAAAAACACTAGACTAAAATTATCCATCTTCCTATACTAACAGAGATGATTTATATAAAAATAATAGTAATACAAAATACTGTAATTTTAGACAAAAATAATCCCTCCTTTTCACTTGTTTTAATAGACTGCTTATATGCTCATATATTACACTGTTTTCATGCTCAAATACTATCAAATAGTAAAATTAATGTTTTGATTTACATTTCTACAGCCAGAAAACAGGTAACTTGTTTCTTCATAAGTTTACCCTCCTCTTTCAGAAAGTCCAGTTATTAGGATGCTGATTTTCCTCAAATTCAAGATTTGTAAATAAACCCCCTTTTTCTATGCTCCTACATCTATTCAGCCAATAGTGAAGCAGTTTCTCACAGGAAAGAAAAACTTAAGAATAGTCTTTCTAAGGATAATGACAGTGAATATGCCAAGTTCCTTTCTCAGTTCCCTCTGTATATGACTTCATGGGGTTTGCACAGGGGTTAGATTTAGAAGCTTGTATTGCAAAAGAACTATTCTTGCAACCTAAGGATTTTTTTTTTCCCCTAATCTGCTCCTTAACAAAGCTGTTTTAAACATCTCAAAAGGAGACATGAAAAGGTAACAAATACTAGAATTCACTAAGAAGACCTCGTCACTAAAAATCTAAATTAAGTACTTCCAAATCACAGAACACCTATGTATATACAGGCAATATATATACAGGCAACACTTGAAGTGTCCTGAATAATACAGACTATATACTAAATTTTCACAGCTGTTATGAACTTCTTGAACAATCTTAATCAGAGATGCAAAGTAGGGACTGCTGTCCTGACACTCTATCCTCTTCTCTTGCTTGGGTAATTCAAGAGCTGGGAAACATAACTAATACTCACTTGATGAGTAAAATCTGGACACAAGGAAGAAAATACCCTCCTGTCAGCTTGTACAAAACAGTTACAGGAATGGCCTGGTTTGAATAAAAAGACTTCCCTTAATGATGCAAGTGAGGATAATTGACAGTTAAGCAAAGTCCAGGTCTCCACTGAGCTTTACTTGGTCTCTTTTGAGTCATTACCATATCAGTGCTCTTCAAAAGAAAATAAAATCTCACAGACAAATTAGATATGGAGTAGTGAAATACAACTTACTAACTCTTTCTCAGAGGCTCGTCACTCCAGGAAGCAATTTGTTCTGTTATGAAGAAAATTCACTAGTCCTTGCCTCCTGAGCTTTGTAGTTATTAACTGTAGAAGTTACTGTGAATGGTTTCCACTGACAGTATCGTACAGAACTGGGACTATTTGTCATAACAACAGTCTTGAAACTTTCAACACACATTTTTTAATTACCTTCAAAATTTTCTTATATTCCAGCATAGTTTCTTGATATTTGAAGGATCAAGACTTACAGCCAGGTACAAGCAAAAAGTTGTATTTATTATCTTGACATATTTCAATGCTGCAAGCTTTCAAATATATTTCTGCTAATCAGAGGGAAAACATGTAAAGCATAAGTAACAAAGTCCACAAGTAATGGAAAACTCTATGCATTTCTTTGTTTTGACCGGCATACCAAGGAGGAAAAAAATGCAGCCTAATGCCTGCCTCAGAAGAGTATGTTCAATTTCACCATCCTGTCAATAATGACTTAATCCCTAATTTGCACTTCAAGTTCCTCATTCTGAATAGTTTCTTACCGATATGAATATATTAAGGTTAGCAAACAAGCCCAAGTATGAAGAACTTCAGAAGAATCTCAAGGCAGTGAATTTTTCAATAATCCAAACTCTTCAGCTACTGTACAAGAATAAGAATGTCATGCCAAGTCAGACCACAAGTCCATTATTCAAAGGCATCAACAACGGATGCAGAAGAGAGATCCTTAAACCAGGGCAAATACATGCTATTTTGACAGTATATTTTTCCAGGCTGATTTTTTTTTATTTGAGGTTTCCTAAGTCAGACATATCTTTTGTATCATTTAATGGTCTTTCACTAATATGCTTAGCTTCCTTCCTAAATTTTAGAAGCCTTAATTCCTATGTCACTGAGTTCCACTGTTGAACTCCGTGCCACATCATTTTATTTTGAGACTAACATTAGGTAAATGCCTTGCAGATCTTAGTGTTAAGGAAGGCAACGACAATCATTTCCTCTTCACATTCTCCGTGAACTTTCAAATTTTATGGATTTCAGTCATTCTCACTCAAGTTATCTTTTTTCTAGACTGAAATGTTCAGCCTCCTGAATCACTGCTCACACTATTCTATTCCCTTGTCATTCTGTTGGCTTAACTGCACCTAGTGTAGTTCTAAGTGGTACACTTGGAGGTGGGAAGGACCACATATTTGAGATGTACATGAGCCACGCATCTGTTTGTCTGTATATACAGACTTGTGCACAGAAACACACACAGAAAAACCTACTGTTTTCCATAATGATAGTAAAGAAAACACATCAGAAGTTAGGATAATTACATGACAGAGATTTGGGAAAATTAATATTTAAAATTGAATTAAAAGATTTTTTTTTTTTTTTGTCTTATGTTCATTTCAACAGACTAATTCTCCTCTTTCAATCTCACTCTTTCAATATACCTTACTTTAGTGCTTATGCTGAAGGCTGCTACATCTAATAGCTTTTAATAATCTAGTTGTTTTCTATGATATGCTTTTTGGAATGCATGTTTTCAGAAGTTCAATCCCATTTTAAATTTCTTTATAAGCTCTGCGCAGAGCCACAATTCACGGTGTTTTCTCAGGGTGGAACTCACTAAAGGTTTGGTTAATTTTGGCATGCTAAGCAAGTCTGATACATCTGCAAATGAATCCAACTGCCCCACTTTCACAATTGATCCAACTATTTATGAGGTCAGTCAGTGCACTGCTGTCCCCCACAGTGTTCTTACTGCATTGTTTGCTCTAAAATGTTTTTGGTAGGGAACTCATTCTGCTAATACTTTTCTTCAAATCACTTATGAGTGCTTGGTCTCAAACACTGTTTCCTTATATCAGTGTAACAATTTCTCACCATCTTTTTCTTCTTTCTTGGATATCTTGACATGTCAAAATAGGTAGGAAAACTGCAGGCAGTTTTACAATGTGAATTCTTTCCCCAGAGCATCATCCATTTGGAATGCCCTGTATAAGTCACAGCCACAGCACTTGGATTCTTTTCTCATTTTCAAGGTAGCTGATTTATCTCTTTTCTCAAAGCACTTAAGTTCAAAGACTTACACTTATATTCATGCAGGTTTTTAAACAAGTTGTGTGCTCCAGGAAAAATAAACAATAACTAGCTTTTGAGCAATAGAATTCCATTCAACTTCTATATGCTGGCTGTCAATGCTGAAGAATGCAGAGACTGCAGCACACAGTAACAGATGCCTGAATAAGCAACAAATTTTGAAATTACAACTGACAATTTGAGACGTGACCTAAAATTTTATTTCCTTTGGTTGTTATGGAAAGCTGACAATCTAATTAAGTACTGAAAAGTACAGAGAGAGCATGAAGAATTTACTTGTGTCTCTGTATTATATACAAATCCATATTCTAGTTTAACATGTTAAAGACATGTTCACATTCTTTCCATCATCAATTATTTTAGAAAACAGAATGCGTGTTTTTGTACATACCCATATCCACAGCAAATGATGTTATTGAGTTTTGTTTTCAATTTGATTTCTTAGACTAATTGAAGCTAACTCATTTTTGGAAAAGCTTCATTGCATGGACTTTTTTTTTTTTAAATTTACAAACACTACATGCAAGGCAGTGCCTGTGATCCTATGCACCTTCTATTAACATTAAAGATTTCTACAGCTGTGACTCTTAGGGGCACACTAAAAATTCTTGTCACAGATTTCAACAAGTCAGTCTATAGGTATGTGTGCCCAATTTCACACATGGAACTGGTTATGCCCCCTAAAGCTGAGGCACATCCATTGCAACATGTCAAAACCGCGCACACCAACTATTCAAACACTCAGACTCTCTGTTTGTACATAGATCGGGAGAAAAACACAGGTTCAGGCTGAATGGATGACATATTGAAAAATTATTACCCGATTTTTCAACCTGATCCTGTAATTACATTTGTGCACAGTTCTCACGAAGTGGATCACTTTCCAGGATCAAGGCAGTAGGCCAACCAGTTTGCATACACTTCATCTATCATTAAGTCAGAGAGTTTAACAGCTCCAACAGATGCTCTGTATCTGTTTTCAAGTTTTTAGCATCTCTGAAAATTTTGATGCAGGTTAAAAAAGAAGTAGAAATTGTGTAAAGAAAAGTTAACCTACAAAGACTTATAGTTTTGAAGTTATGAACTTGTTCCTTCAAGCAATCTGAACTGTCTATATTGAGAATTACATTAAAATTGAAAAGCAAGACAAGCTCTCCTGAAAAGTCTATTTTATCATTGTGAAACTAATTTCTCATTCACTTGCTCTTTTTAAGTTTCAAACAGAATATACAAAGTGTCTCTACACTTTTTTTCTGGATTTTCCTTTGCACAGCGCATAACTGAAAGAGTCCGGGGTAGTAATATTAAATCACTAACACTGATCAAAACAAGAGAATTGTTTTCAATTATTTTTAAAACAATGCCTTCAAAAGGCATGAATCAGTGAATGCTTAGAAATTCAGATGAGATGCGTAGGTAAATATTAATGAATAAAACTTCAACATAAAAAACCACAACATTGTTGAGGTTCAGATGAGAGATGATCCTGAATTTTACTGTGCAAGCTCATAGCTAGTTTTTATTTTATTTGAGCATTTCTTGCAGTTTGTTATAAAAATGTTGATTATCTGAAATTCACTACAGTCCCCTCTACTGATAGGCAAAGATAAATGAATGCCAGAAGCCTCTCAGAGCAGTAGAATTTGGATTAAAAATAAAAAGCCAAGGGGAAAGCAAAGCATAGCCATTTTATCTTTCACCGAAGAACAACAACAAAAAAATTATACTAACATAATATGTCAAAACATCAAGTTTCCAGTTTTAACAGGTAACAATTTGGTTACCTCATCCAATTTCTCAGTGGACTGTAAAAACCTAAAATCCCTAAGGCAGATACTACACCGCACACAGTTTATAGACAGGTAAACTGAGGACAAAGGAACTAACTAATTTCAGCCATTATTAACATAATAATTCTTGTGATGTGGCCTAACAAAGAGAAAATTCAACTCTATCAAGTTCTTCTTTATGGAAGACAAATGCATGCAAACTTCTGCAGAATCCAATTCATAGTTAAGTAGTATCATGTGCCAACACTGCTCCCTGGAAAACACG
The DNA here is from genome assembly GCA_024611175.1 of Megaceryle torquata. Classification (NCBI taxonomy): domain Eukaryota; kingdom Metazoa; phylum Chordata; class Aves; order Coraciiformes; family Cerylidae; genus Megaceryle; species Megaceryle torquata. The sequence goes on from JANIJG010019417.1 coordinate 43,755, forward strand.
AACCTCAGCTTTCTAAGCCACTCAGACGTCCATACTGCCTTTGGTATTTAACAGGAGCTTTACAAGTTTTACCTGCTTGCTCTGTGTAACTGTCACAATGGGTACACTGTATTTCACAAATACTTGCATGTTTTTCAAATTCAAAGCTAAAAGAAAGAAATATTTAATATATTTTGAAAAATGACAGACCATAAAAGTGTCCTAGATACAATATTTCTGTAAATTTCTCTCTCTTCCACACTGCTTAATAATACAGAAGTCAATAACAGAGACTTTGTGAGCTACCCTTGACATGGGGGAAGTCAGAGTCACTGTCTTTCTAATAATTCCCAATGTGAAATGAACTCTGGCCGTTGCCAGTAGACTAGTCCCAACTGGCTTTATACTAGGGTTATTTTTATTCAAGTGTTCTCCCTTATGAAGAAAAAACTTGGCTTTGTTTCAAAGTAAAGAAAAAACCTCCAACGAGCAAAATATTTTAGGGACAGATGTCTAATCTTGAAACAGCAGCTAACATAGCCAGAATATATCTGTGCAATAAACACTTACTCATCAGCTCTCCCTGTCAACTGCATGTATTTCTTTTTATTTGCTATGTTGCTCACAAAAAAAGTAGCACAGAAAACAGTGTTGTCTGTTATCTCCAGGGACAACATTAATTAATTCCTTTAATTCTAATAAAATTTAAAATTCTCTAACGAGTGTTGAGGTGGTTTCTTTGTTTTGTGTCCTGTCTTCCCCCACGCCTCCCCGGGGGGGCTTAATTATTAACGATCTTGTTATACCTGGAACTGTGTAACTGAGAACGATGAGCTGCATGGCCAAACAGGGGCAAGACCTAGCAACTCAATGAGTAGGGGATCTCCTATGAATCCAACTACTGCTTTGACTTTTCTTCACCAGAAGCAGGGGGGAGAAGGGGTGGGGGAGGACAAAAATGGGAAAAAGGAGAGAGAAAAAAAAAGGGGGGGGGAACAAGGAAAAGCAAAAAAGACAAGCAAGCGAGAAAAGCAGTGCTGGTAACTATAGTAATGGCTAATATTTTCAGATGCTTTCTAGTAATATTGCTGTTGCTTTCAGATGGTTATACCTCTGCCAAAACAACCCACACTGAAAATTTCCTTGCCAGGTACTTCAAACAAGCTGAACATTTCTTTTAAAAGCACATAAGCAGTAAAAATAATTTCATTTTTTTTCGAAGTACTGGGATTACACAACATTTTGTGTTTTGTAAATATTTTTAAAAGACTTCATAACTGGCTTACACAGAAATTCTTGTTTAAGATCTGGAGCTCAAAATTGGCAAGGAGGCTGAGAAAGCATCAAGGATGTGCTCTTTTCTCTTCTTATAAAACAATATCCATGTCTAGTCAAACTGTAAACCTCTGAGTATCACCATGGCATCTAGTCACCCCAGAGTTGTTAAGAATTGGGTAGCACAACACTAAAACTATTCCCCAGTCATACTGTGCATGCTCCAGAGTTTAAGACTTCACCTGCAGTTGCTACTGTCATGAAGGAGTGTGCATGAAAACAGCCTGCTGTCACTGAAGCTGTAAAAGCTCAGAAACAGTATGTTTTACAGTACATGACCAAGGATGAGACAGACAGTAGGTGACATGGACAACATGAGAAGCTGGAACACAACTTACTGGGTGCATGTTTTCCCAGGACAGAGAGAAGAGAGCAAGTACTTTAGAACCAGAATCTGCAGAAACTGTAGCAAAAGATTCTAAGTCTTAACACTTCAACTGTTCAACAAACAGCTGATATCCAGTGGTTTTTTATCTAATGAATTTTAAACAATTGCCTGTTTCTGTAAGAGTCAAGGTGATTCCATGATGGAATGTCTGGGAGAGCAGGGGTTTGCAGCTTTCATTCTTTAAAAACCAAAGAAAGCTCACAGGCCTGTTCCAAACACAGGAAATTTACAACATTGAAGTGTATCTTTCAATACGCTCTCAAACTCTCTTTATCTGCCTCCCATCTGCACCAACTCTGTAATAATCCCCAAGGTCAGACTTTACAAGTGCTAGAGGTGCTGAAAAACACAAAGATGGAGAAGTGTCCCCCAACAATGCACCCGTACTGAGTAGGTGGGCTGGCACAACCAGCAGGTAAAGAAACCTGAGTAAGAAAACACTACAGATTTTATTGAAATGTCTGGCATGATGCTTGCTCTTCTGCCCCAAGGCATGTTGAAAGGGAACAGACAGTACCAAGTCTAGACTTCAGTGTTAGATGGGGCAGAGGGCAGCAGGCAGTGCTCTCAGCTTCCTACATCTTTCTCATTCTTGGCTGCTCCAAACTCACCCTCATTTACAGCAGGTTTTCCTGGACTTCTCTGAAGGCCGCATGGCCATATTCGTGTTCCACAGCAGGACCAGGCCTATGCCTCTTGGGGAAGGAGGTTTACAGACACTTAACCAAGGCCTAACTTCAGCCTCTTCAGAAGAAACGCTTCAGTGCTTTAAATACCAGAAAGTCATTAACAGCCCATGGTAGGAAGTGGATTTATTTCACCCTGTTTTCACCTTTAGTCTGCCTACATATATCCAACATCTCTGTCCCCACTGCAGTTCAGCTAACTCACAATCTGCATTACCAACCTCAAAGCCATCCTAAGGAGCAGGGATCTGAACCAGCACAGGGCAGAGAGAATGCTGGAAAGTGGTACCCACCAGGCAAGAAAAAAGTAAATTTTAGCAGTGCCTATCTGCTTTGATGATACCCCAAAAGCCAAGGCATTATCTAGCACTGATGTGCTGCAGCAACAAGAATTGAGCTGTTCTTTCGAGAAATTAATATTCAGTGACAGGAGATAATTTCCTAGCTTCATTTCTACACTTAGATCTAGAATCTATTATATTTATCATGCTAGCAGCGAAGTACACACATCTTTTTCCCAGCACTTACATTCTTAGAATGTACCATCCACCTTTTAGTAAACTGGCTTGGCCTGAGGTATTATGTCGTATTCTCTCTCACTCACCGTATAGCACCAGTCACATGTAACCTCAGTTTCAGTTGTATTTTACACATTTGAAAATTTTTCACTCCAAACTACCAATGAACTCAATGATGTAACTTACATGTTCTTTGTGCCAAGGTAGGACAGTTAGGATTAACCACAGTCTGCCCATTCTTGATTCCCAGCAAAAGCACAAAACCAACTCTCTTAGGGCTCTTACTTGTTAGGCTGATTCTCTCTACTCCAGGTACCTGATAAAGTACATTACAGGAAGACAAAGTAACACCACGTTTCTATTCAAGGCAGAACCACATTTAGGCTCTTGCTGGCAATAAATACCAATGTTCCTCTGACTCCGAACTAAGGATTTTCTTCCATTTAATTGTGCCTTTTCAAAATTTATTACTCTGCCAGCGAGTGCTATTCAACCAGAAAACTGATGATTTCTTTCACCTTAGCTCTACTGTGTCTACTGCAACTTAAAGGCAAAGACATTACTTTGCTGGCTCCTGAGAAAAATGAGTCCCAGTCCTTTTTCAATCCTGTATCTTTTATTCAATCTTTTCTCTCCACTTTATCACTCAATATCTGTTTCTTCATGGTGAGAGTGTATTGGATATGTATTGTGCTTACCCTTACAAGTACGTTATCTGGGTACTGAACTCAACAGTAATTCTGCTATTTTATTTATTGAAAAGAAGATTTCTCAATCAGGCAAACTCAGTGGAAAAAATGCATCACTTCTCCATAATATTATTCAGCAGCAGCTAGTAACACAAGTGTACCACCTAGCTGAATTTCCCAGTGCCTTTGTAGGGTGATTTAATGAACTGGTCCTATGCAACCAGGAGACACTCTGATTAATATTTAGGTTAGTATAGCAATTCCAATGTAAATATAAATGCCCATCACAGTACAAACAGTGCGAATTCTCTGACATCCTGCCAGACACCCCCGACAACTCTTCTGTCCAAGACTGTTCTGCTTGCTCTGCTTTCTACAATACCACAATTCTGGAATAATTTTTTATGCTATTCATCAAAATCCACTGTGACAACAACTACTCTTCTAATCTTTTATTGCACATACAATTAATCAGAGAATTTAGTTTCTGTATGCTGATCAGATTATAAGCTGTCTACAACTTCTATCTGAATTTGAAATAGTATTTGATTCCTTATAAATGCTACCATTAATTTCCTTAACATCTACTCCAATACCCACCACAATTAAAAACACTGTCCAACTGTACAAACACAAGACTATCAGGTATGAAGAACAAAGGGATTTTTGATATGTAAAACCATCCAAAACCCTACGACAAGCTTTCTCTGAGGTAAAGCTCTCTAGGAAGTGGGAATAACAAAGCCTTGATGAAAATAATATCTTATCTGATATCTTGATGAAAATATCTTATGTGACTATGTCACATAAGACTTGCACAATCCCAAACAAGAATCCTTATGCTAAGGGAGAACACTAAGCTGCATCTCATATTTTGTTATTTTAAATTGGAAGAAAAGGAAAATCCAGGAACAAGACCAGTTTTACTTATGTGGGAGTTAATATAATTTGCTGAGAATATGATGTTAACCCTTCTGCTTAGAAAAGCCTATTTCAGAAAATCTGTATCAAGAATAGAGAGGGTCTAAATTCCACCCTACATTATTCCTCTGACTGCCAAAGAAATTGTCAGTACCCAAATACAAAATTAATTCATAGTCTGTGCAGTTCTCTAGGCTATGCTTAATTGAAAGAATAGCCAGTATTTCAGTCAGTGAGATTATGTATTTTCTTTTACAAGAGGCAAAACTGACGAAGCAGGTATGTTGTGCTATGAAGACTTCAAAACTCTGAATGACAGTGAATTCTGTAGCTTACTATCTCAAAGCAAAATACTAGCAGACAAATTAGCTTATTACACACCCTCTTACCCAGTGCTTTTTTAATTACAACAGCAATTCTTGTCTAGGTTGAATAAATTTAAGTGCTAACTAATAACAAATAACTTTAATATAGAAGCGTACATATACTACTTCATCCTTGGTTATGCCACTTTAAATATTGTGCAGACATACATGAAATAGAAAGTAAAGCAAATTACTGAAAGGTCAAACTAAATAAACCAGTATGATCACTGTTACCAGTGTGCACAACATAAAATATATGGTGACTGCTAATAAAAACCACTACTTGTCAAAGTTACCTCACCATGTCCTACATATTGTAGGTATTTTATACTGTTCCACACAAGGAAATATACGAGCTACTGCTGAATAACAACTTCTAAACTATGCTAATTCCTGTATCATGACTGCTAAAACACCGGTTAAATAGGTAAGTTGTAGCCAATGGGATGATTACATATACTTTTTATATGACACAAAATGAAAACTTTAGCTTTATGGTTATGTTATCTTTAGACAACATAGGAAACTCAATCCACAGACATATTGTTTCTGGTAAGCTGAGATATGCTCCACTTTTGCCAGGCTTACGTGCTTAGTGTAGTTCTTAGGAAGCAGACTTCTCCGCTGATAAAGGGCACGGCTCGCAAGAGAAGATACAGAACTGACCGGTCTCATTATCTTTCCAAGTGTCTGTCATTTTGCTTGCATCTTTATTTTCACTAGTCCTTAAGTCTACCCAAACAACAAATAAAAGTGATAAAGAAGAGACTGTTTCTCACTATTAAGTAGTATAAAACAAGTAACTGCAAAAGCAGGTAGTACAATGTCAATAAAATTTCTGGAATACTCAAGTTCTTCCAATTAGAGAAACAGCCAACAGATATATGAAAACAGCCAACAAAATACCAGTGGCCAGCAAAGAAAGAACCAGCCAAGAGAACACACTGTTTGGTTTCCTATCCAAGGAAGGAGAGGAGGAAGAGGGGAATTTCCACCTGGAACAAATTCATAAAATAGTCCAGAGCACAGAATTCTATCAGCTGCATTTGCTATTACACTGAATCAATATCCCAATCAAATTTGCCAACACGCATGCATCTGTTTTCTGCATTCATACCTATGTAATATTGAAGAGACACATCTCTCTCCTAGGCAATGGGAGTAGCTTGCATACATCAAAGAGCAGAATTCTCTAAACATAGAGGAACCATAGTAGCTAGGGTTTCCCAGAAGCTCTCTGCCACCAAAACTGGAGGGAACAAAACCTGCTATTAGCGTGCTATCACCATGCACAGTCTACACGCAGAACTATTCACAACTAACCACGTCCACAATTTCACCAACTCTATTACACAGTAAATTGATCACATGTACACAACACAATGTTAGCCATTGGAAGGGACCTCTGAAGATCATAGAGTCCAACTCCCCTGCCAGAGCAGGACCAAAACCAGGGCAGATCACTCAGAAATACATCCAGAAATATCTTTAAAGTCTCTAGAGAAGGAGACTCCACAACCTCTCTGAGGAGTCTGTTCCAGTGCTCTGTAACCCTTACAGCAAAGAAGCTCTTCCTCACATTGAGGTGTAACTTCCTGTGTTCGAGTTTGAACCCATCGCCCCTTGTCCTGTCCCAGAGCACGAGTGAAAAGAGGCTGTCCCTGCCTTCTTGACACCCATCCCTCATGTATTTATAGACATTAATAAGATCCCCTCTCAGTCTTCTCCTCTCAAGACTAAAAGGCCCCAGGTGTCTCAGCCTTTCCTTGTAAGACATGTGTTCAAGTCCCTTAATCATCCTCATAGCCCTCCATTGGAGACTCTCAAGTATATCTCTGTCCCTCTTGAACAGGGGAGCCCAGAGATGGATGCAATACTCCAGGTGTAGTAGAGTGCAAGGAGAACCTCCTTCAAATTCCTGGACACATTCCTCTTAATGCACCCCAGGATACCACTGGCCTTCTTGGCCACAAGGGCATATTGTTGTCCCATGGATAATTTGTTGTCTACCAGGACTCCAAGGTACTTCTCCACAGAGCTACGCTCTATCGGATCACCTCCTAACCTGTACTGGTGCATTTTGTTGTTCCTTCCCAGGTGGAGGACTATGCACTTGCTCTTGTTGAAACTCAATAGGTTCCTCTTTGCCCAGCTCTCCAGTCTGTCCAAACCTTGCTGAATGGACACACAGCCTTCAGGTGAATCAGCCAAACCTCCTAGCTTCGTGTCATCATCAAACTTACTGAGAAGGCACTCATTCTGTCCCATCAAGGTCATTGATAAAGATGTTGAACAGTACTGGACCCAGCACTGATCCCTGGGGGACTCCACCAGTTACAGCTCTCCAGCTGGACTCTGCA
>JANIJG010019418.1:0-14802 GCA_024611175.1 Megaceryle torquata
GGAAAATAAAACAATGCAAATGGACATTGTATCCTGCATTAAATGAAGTTCTGTTAATATTTATTTTGAATGGCTGTTTGCTTAGTGCAGCTAATGTGGACCATAGTCTACTTTGTCCACAGAATGACATTTCCAAATGCTGGATAAATGGCTAAGGACTTACAAAATCAGTTGTTTAAAATTTAGCCAAAGGGATGATACCACTTTCTACAGACTGTATATTCCAGATATTAAGTAGTTTCTATTTCATCGCTGAAGTGTTACAGACCAGTTGCTAACAGAAATGTTACGAGGGTTTTTTTGCCTATCTTTAAGTGAAGTATTGCATTATGCCTTTTTCCTATGGCTTTTATAAAAAGTCATATTGAACAAGAAGCACTAAAAAAACCTTGCTGAGATTGCTTATATTGTTGATACAGTATTTTCCATGTGCAAAAATATAATTGTGAATCCAGCAGTGAGTGCACAAGGAAAACAACCTGTTAAGGTTTTTTATTTTTTTTTCTCCGTGTTTATTTTGTAACATACTGCACTTCTATTTATAGTCCAATGTTTCATAGCACAAGCTGCCCCAATTTTTTTGTGGCTTCCTTGCCTATAGAAATCTGATTCTCCTGTACCCACAGTCCTACTACTTTATTCATTTAAACTCTCAGCTTTCTTTTAGACAAGGAATAATTCTAGGTACTTGTGACTGATGCAGGCCACTCTCAGATGAAGAAGGTCATTCTTACTGAATGCACTGTACTCAGTACATGAATAATTGCTGTGATTACAGCTAGACGTTCCTAATGATGCCCTATCATCGTACACCATATTATCAATCTTCAGAAGAATATTTAGATATTAATCTTTAATAATAGCCATGTATCACTGGTTATATAAAAAAAACCCCATGAATTTGGTGAAATTTGTACATATTTGGGAGTAGGGACCATATTTTGTTCTTAATGTCAGGTCATAGGAAGGCTATGGAAGTATAACCACATACCACTGGCTTTTCATTATTGGTTGTAGTCTGTGTTTGAGTCAGTAAATCTGCCTATAAAATATTTGCATTAAGAAGCAAAATTAATATAACTGAATTGGTTATTGCTATTGCGGTTATCTCCGAGTTGCATAAGGAGACTACCTCCTCATGTGGAAAGTACAAGCTAAGTTTGTGTGGATTTTTTATAATTAGTTGCTGACAAATGTAGCTTGGTTCTTCTTGTCCTCTTTTCAAGGTAGTCTTTCAGTCTGAAATGTATGGGGGAAAAAAAAATCCACCATATTTTTCAGCACCTGTTATCTCTAAATATGATTTCATGTTTATCATCTACCTTTCTTTTCTCACAGCCATGCTAACTGACATATCTCTCTCTGTGGGCACTGTCATGGTGAAATACCGGGTAGCCTATAACTACAACAACTCCTGAGTTAACTCAGGACTGAGGAATAACACTCTATGGGTTGAGCTTGAAAATCCTGAGCCTCAATGTGCTGCTTTCACATACATACCAAAATCTTGCCTTCACTACATGCAAGTGGCAAAGATCCCACTGCCTTCTTCAGTAGAGACAGGATTTCAGTAACTGAATATTTAAAGTACTAATACCTCTCAGAGGCTGACTGTTGTGGAGCGGCATTGGCAGACCAGCAGCTACCCTACTGCAAGCCTTTTCCTCCCAGCCTGATCAACTGGAAGCAGCACCTCCTGTCAGGCTCTGATAAGAGGAACTGATTGAGGAGTGCTCTTTCAGGGTGCAAGAAGCAGCAGCATAGCTGGGGTGAAACTAAAAGCGATAGGCCTGGTTTCAACATACAGGCCTGGTTAAAAGAACTATACAGTGGTCATATTTCAATTAAATTTGAAACAAATACATGTGTTCAACAGCATTCATAAAGAGAGGTGAGAATGACTCAATGATCTTAAAGGTCTTATCCAACCTAAATTTTTCTATGATTTTGTGACAAGAAAGCAATACAGTGGGCAGAATTATGGAAGAAATGTGAGGATAGGAAAATTTTAGTTAAAATTTGTAGTTACATGGAGTTGTTCACAGTGTTTGTACTTTCTCGTTCTCTTTCCCTTTAGTGTAGCCTTGCAATAACTTGTCCTGATCTCTGTTTTACAAATGGTGAGACTGAAACAAATGAATAGTAAGGATAAGACGTATGGGTTCAAACATAGCCTTGAAATGTGTCTGCTCCGGAGGGAATCTTTTCCTTACTGCCTCTATGCTCCCCTGCATCCCTCTGGTGCTTGTGAGGCCACAAAGGAGGATGACTGAAGGAGCTAATCCAGAGATATGTAAGCCCCCACAAGTGAGTATTTCTGCCAGTTTAGCTGCTGGCTCTGTGAGGTCAGACTTATCCCAAGAAAAGCAAAAGTATCTTGTGGGAGGATCAGGTGGGAGCAGAGCAACTCCTTTATGAGCAGTTAGCTGGGTGATCAGTTTTGCTTTAAGGTGAAACCTCACTCTTAGTTATTCAGAACGTGGCTTCAGATATTTATGACTTCATCCAGAGACTATCCCATCTGACTGCAATGAATGCTGCAGGTATCCAGCACTTCTGAAAAGACAGACTCCATGTCCAAGGCAAAGCACCTGGAATTAGATGCTGCTTTTGAGTATTTGAATTTTTGTGATTCACTCAGTCAAGAAACAAGCCAGCAGCACAGTCTGAAATAGGTCTGCTGCCTCCTGCCTCTCAGCCATGCTCCCTGTGCAGTAATGCTCATACTAGACCCTGCCATCTCCCACATACTTTGTGACTCATTCTGTCCCTAAAATTATTTGCACCTGGTGTTTCATTGACAGTGTAATGGATAAAAATATGGTCTTCAGAAGTGTTTAATTAAACCATAGTGATTTTCTTATCCCAAATCTCCAAGCTTTTGTCATTTGTGTGTTCCTGAGTACCTTTATTCTTCCTTAACATTTTGCCCTTGACTCTACTTCGCAGCAGTTAGGCTTAGATGCACACATATAACTTCCATCTCCCTTACTTCTGGTTCCTACTTGGTATGCCCAGTGTACTATTTTTTATCACCATTACATCAATCTATAAAATTCCTTCCTTCCATGAAGCTCTCCTCTTGTGATCCTCAGCAAAGGCATCACTTTTTTTTCTTCAGTTCTGTACTGTTCTGTGTTAAGTCAGAACACACTATCTTTAGAGTTGGCAGATAGTCTGTGTGCTTTACTAGAAAAAGAAAGGCACTTTGCAGACCTCATTAATATTACTACTGCCATTGCTCCCCTGGAATCATTAAACTGTTATTCCCTTTTATAGTATAATTGATTCCCTGTGTATGGGTTTTGTATATCTACTGGCATGAAATTAGGTAGAGCTGAGTTTGTGAATGTGACATACTTATCTCAGACAGAAGATGGAAGTAAGCTGACTGGTTAGCCAGCTAGAGATTTCTGTGATGGAGAAGCCATTTAGGATTACTTTGGTGATAAAGGCATAATATTTACAAAGAATCATGCCAGTATCATGAGAATACTGTGAGTATTGTGGGCCTTAAAGTGAATATTGTGCTTATGTTGATTTCATTCCCTCCTCTCCAAATGTGTTCAGAGATTGTAGCTGGATAAGAACAAGGCCAATGCTTGTTGGTTTTTTTGTTTGGTTGTTTTGTTTTTTTTTCTTCTTTTTTTTCCCAGTAGAAGACCTGAAAGCCACTAAGCTCTGCAGAATCATGCCATTTGCTTACTATTCTGCTGCCCAGTAAATCTTGCTTGTTTGCTTACATTGGCTTCATATCCTGCATCCTGGGTTATTTGGATTGTCATCTGGGAAGGGAGATTTGTGGACTTGAATTTACTGTGGCTGAAGATTCTGAACTTGGATTTTCCACTTCAGACATGTGCTTTAGGCATTAGGCTGGATAAATAAGTTACCTGTGCCACCAGAAGCAGAGTCTGAAAAGGATAACAAATACATTCTGTGAAGGCTCTCATTCAGTCAGCTTCAGTTGGGTATGATTGAAGAACATTTACTGAGCAGGACTTTCATGTCACTCTCCAAGTTTCTAGGTCTTGTGATGATTGTGTAGTGCTTTCCTGGTCTGTTGGGAGCAGTCACAAATCAGATAGCACGTATGGGACTCATAAGGCCCAAAGGCTGTGAGCCTAATTTATGAAAGGGCTATTATGTGGGTGAAGGGTGACATCACAGATAGGGATTTAGAACACCCCAAGCATGCCTAAATCTGATTTTGATTTCTGGAATCCATTGCTAGATCTGACTAAGATTGCAAGAGAGCACACAGAAAAGATGGGAGTAGAATCCAGGGTATTTTCTGCACCAAACTCTTCTGCTTAAAGCCCTGCTTATTTTCAGTTTTGTGGAAAATATACAATATGCTGTAATGATGAACAAAGAATCGCAAAAGTTGTTCTTTATTTCTAGGTGATTACAACAGTCCTGGAAATGGCAAACATCATAACTACCGAGGAATGCCAAAACAGGAGAGCTATCACATATTCTTTTCCTTGTGTTTCTTGGTTTCCTAGTTGTGTCTCCTTTTCACTAAGTGAAGACATTCTTTATTTTATAGGCTTAAAATGAAAGATTGTAATATGTATTATGTGATTTTACTCGTCCCTGGGAAATGGTTACCATGTGCAAAACAAGAGCAGAAACATTAAGTTGTTAACAACTTGCTAAGTGTGTGCATGTAGATCTTACAGTAAGATATTGGTTTTCTTCCATAAAGTGTTTAAAAGTGGCTAAGAAAATTCTACCAACTAGTCAGGGTAACTTGACCACAAACTGAAGTAGATCAGGTTTTCATGCACTGGGGAGGGCTACTGGAAATAATTTTGAGCAAAATCCAGTATTAGCAACCTGGTTTTCTTTCATTCAGTAACTTTAACCTAAAAGTCAGCTTAGTAATGTCTTTGTGACAAGAACTAGGGGGGTATTTAAACTTGATGAAAAATTCAGACCAAAAAAAGTAGCAAGGTGAGAGAAGTTTATTGCTCATCATTTCTTCTCTGGGGAACAAGGCTGGTTACCACACCGCATTTGAATCAATTTACTTGTTTTGGATAATGTAATTTCTCTGTTTTCCCACCCCCAAAAGTATCTAACAGAAAAAAAAAAATTCACAATAGAAATCTTCTGACATGGTATATGTTTTTAATAGCCAATAAGATGTGTCCAACCAGTATGCTATGGAGTGCATGAGACACGGATGCCAAGCAGCAGAACTGACTACCTGGCTTTGGCTTTCTTAATTTTTAGCCTTCACAAATATTCTTTATTTTCATTTTAGTCATAGTGATTTTATATTTTTAAATGCCTTTGGGCATTTAAATCCATTTGGGTCAGGATCTTCTCTATAATACAATTTCTCTGTATCAACAGAAAAAGAAGTATCTACAGCAGGAGCTGACAAATACTCTCCTTTATATAGCAGCCACTGCCTATGAGATTAAAGACAGATCAGCTAGTCCAGTTCTTAGTACAGTTGTATCTCTGTATCAGAAGCCACTGTCACTTCTTTATCATTTATACAGAATGTCTTCTGAGAATGATTGCATGTTGAGACAGACCAGTCTTCTCATCTTTATATACAGCCCCTTCAGTAAAGCCCCTTTCAGTGTGCTCTGAAAATGTTTTTGAAATTGAGAAATAAAGTGCATTCTGAAAGCTGCAGCATTAGGCTTTTCATTCAGGGTAGCTAAGCCCAGAAAAAATGCCCTGTCATATGGATGTGTTCTGGTGAAAAGATGGAAATCTAATTTGTGAAACACATCTGTTCTCATGGCATGCATGACTCAAAGCTGAACTGTCAGGATTTTCCCCTCTGAATCAGACAAACAGGGGGAGTGATGGTAGAACAGTGCAGCTCTAAGGAAAGCAATATTTCTGTCATTTCAGCAAATAGATAATCACTTTGCTGGTCAGAAAGTCTTGCAGGTGGCAGTTAGAGATCTTGCAATACTTTTCTATAGGGGCAGATCCTGGACCTTTTGCACAGCTTTCTCTGAGTGAACAGAGGGGCTCATGGAGAACCTTACCAATGTGTCCAAGTGCCTGATGGAAGGGAATGAAGAAGAGGGAGATGGACTCTTCTCCATGGTGCCCAATGACAGAATAAGAGGCAGTGGGCACAGATTGAAACACATCAGATTCCACCTGAATACAAGAAAACACTTTTTACTGTCAAACACCGGAACAGGCTTCCCAGAAAGGTTGTGGAGTTTCCATCCATGAAGATACTCAAACACCCAACTGGACCTAAGCCACTTGCTGTAGTAGATCCCACCTGAGCAGGGGGCATGGATTAGTTGATCTCAGGAGGTCCCTTCTTGCCTTTAATGATTCTAACAGTGGCAGAGACTCAGGGTGGATCATATCAAACAAAGCAAAAGAAATAGCAGAGTATATTTCATTTCACCAGTACTGACAAATGCTGGCCACTAAAATTCAGGATGTTTTCTTTATCCACAATGGAGTTCCATCTTATTGCCAATTCTGTACCTTGCTGACAGTGTTACTCTGGATTCATGGTAATATGGCTTGAGAGGTTTTTTTTTTTTGTTTGTTTAGTTGGGTTTTAGCAAGCAAGATCTTAAATTATTTCTTATGTTAACAAGACAAGGATCGTTTAAATCCTTTAAACTGAGTGAATGACCATTTCCACACTGTTTTCCAGAGAAACAATGTTGTTATTGCCCTAGAGATTCATCTATGCATTGTAAATCAGGTTTAATTATGTTTAAAATATTCACAGTGTTTTTTGATAAATAGTTTCTGATAATTCTTTTGATGACACATGGTGGAAGTATGCTTATTGTTACCAGTAACAGAGTAATTCCTCTACATTGTAATTTTCTGGTATCTCTATTGTATACCTATCAAGTTAGATGAAATAGAAAATACAGTTGTTTTTTCTGTACAGCTTTGATATTAAGGAGATGCTGGTAAATAATTTGGAGAATATTTCTGGGAGTTTTGCTGCACATGATGACCTTTTATTTGTAGCTGACTTTTTAATCCATCGGTGATTTGTAAAAAAAAAACCTACATGCTAATGTGTATCTATTTAGCACACTTGCTCTGATGTTACAAAGACAGACAATCAGTAAATGGAGCACAGACTAATTAATTATTATTAATCCATAGATTATGTTGTGATCGTACATTTCTAAGATACCAAAACAAGTAAAGCAGGATCTCTTTATATCATTCCCCTTAAAAAGGTTTATTTAGCTAATTGAACAACATATGGCCCTGACTTTGGCTCTGTTACAGCCTTGTCCATTTACAACACTGGTGGCCAGTGCAACAGCAATTCTGAAATATCGCCAGGATAGAGCTATTGTAGGCTGAATCTTTAACATTTTCTGCTTTAGGGAGTAGCAGAAGCTGAAGTGGAGAAGGCAGAGCAGTTTCAGGAGTCTGGGCTATGAACAACCCATGGGCAGCTGTGCAAGGTGACTGTGCAGAGGTTTGTCCCTGGTGTAAGCTACAAAGCTGTGGGGACCATCCTAGAAAGGTCGTCCAGATGTCTATCACAAGTCATGCTATGTAACAATGTGCATATAGGTTTTTTATCTGACTTCTGTTGTACTTCCTCAGTGTAATACATAATTTGTCAGGTATTACAATTCTCTCCTTCGATGCAATGGAAAGATTCCTACTCACTTTGGTGGGCTTTGGGACAGTCTATAATTAGTTGATGATCATCTTCAAAAGATCATCATGGACATATGCATCTAATTTTCTATTTTAGAACTGTGATCTTACAGCTGTGCTGCAATTACAAAGATCTATCAATTAAAAAAAATTAAATATTTCTTTATAAAATAAACGGCAGCTGACGCAATCTATCAAGCAGGGTTTTTTTAATCACCATATAAATAGAATTTCTTAGAACATTTAACACATGCCAAACTTCATCAAAGTCATTGGGAGTTTGGGATAGAAGGAATTCTGCCTTGTGACATGCTCTGGGTGATGTGCTTCGGATGCAAACTCCTCCACTGGACACTGTTGCAATAACATGCCTGTGGGGAAAAGCAAAAGGGCACTTACTTGCCTTTTGGGAATAGTTTTGTAAATTGGCACTGAAAGATGTTTCCGACGTTATAACTGGAAGACTCAACTGCATGACTAAAGCCTACGTAGTTTGGACCCTTAAGGGCATTATATAAGACTAGTCATGGTTACACAGTTAACACATGCTTCAACCACATGACCACATGCTGCATTGTTTAACTGTGGTTAGACTAACAGGGCTGCAGTTTCCTGGGTCTTCCCTCACAGCCTTCTTGTAAATTGTAACAACACTGGCCAGCTTCCAGTCAGTGGGGACCTCCCCAGACTCCTAAGACCTTTGGTAGATCATGACAGGAGTCCTGCCATAATACCCACTAGCTCCTTCAGTACTCTGGGATATATCCCACCAAGCCCCACACACTTGTCAACACCCAGCTGATACAGCTTGTCCCTTACAATATCAATGTTCACAAGTGGAATATCACTGTTCCCACATTCATGGTACTCTGACTTGGAGGACTAGTGTTCACTATAGATGACTAAGGCAAAAAAAAAATTATTGAATGCCTCCTTTTTCTTCATCCCTATTAGTCAGATGACCATCTTCAACAAGTATTAGTCCAATGTTTTCTTTAGACTTCCTCTTGCTATTAACGTCCTTAAAAAAGCACTTCTTAATGTCTGACACAAAACTTGTCAATTTCAACTCTGAGCTTTGGTCTTTTGTGTCTTCTCCCTGAATATATGAAACACAGCTCTGTAACCTTCCTGCAAAGATCACTGAGCTTCTTTTTCCTCTTGAGCTCCATGAGAGGTTTCTTTATCAGCCAAGCTGGTCTTCTGCCCTGCTTGTTTGACGTACAACAGAGTGGAATTGCCTGCTCCTGTGGTTCTCTAGAGAAAGTCCAATGGAGGGGTATGAGGATGATGAAGGGACTGGAACATCTCTCTTATGAGGAAGGGCTGAGAGTCCTGGGGCTGTTTAGCCTGGAGAAGAAAAGACTGAGAGGGGATCTTATTAATGTTTACAAGTATCTGAAGGGTGGGTTTCAAGTAGAAGGGGCCAGTCTCTTTTCAGCAGTGCTCAGTGATAGCGTGTGATACCAACCTGATCTCCTTCTACAATCAGGTGACCTGCCTAGTGGATGAGGGAAGAGTGGTAGAAATTGTCTACCTGAACTTCAGGAAGCCATTTGACACCATTTCCCACAGAACTGTGCTGGAGAAACTGGCAGCTCATGGCTTGGACAGGCAGACTCTTTCTTGGGTTAAAAACTGGCTGGATGTCCAGGCCCAGAGAGTGATGGTGAATTAAGTCCAGATGGCGACCAGTCACAAACGGTGTTACTCGGGGCACAGTTTTGGCACCACTCTTGTGTAATATCTTTATCGATGATGTAAATGAGGGGATCGAAAGCGCCCTCACTAAGTTTGCAGATGACACAAAATTAAGTGTCAGTGTCAATCTGCTTGAGAGTAGCAAGGCTCTGCAGAGGGATTTGCACAGGCTGGAGTGATGGGCTGAGGACAGTGGGATGAGGTTTAACAAGGCCAAGTGCTGGGTCATGCACTTCAGTAACAAGAAGCCCAGGCAACGCTACAGGCTTGGGGAGGAGGGGCTGGAGAGCTTCCTGATAGAAAGGGATGTGGGGGTGCTGGTGGACACCCAGCTGAACATGAGCCAGCAGTGTGCCCAGGTGGCCAAGAAGGCCAACGGCATCCTGGCCTGTATCAGAAACAGTGGGACCAGCAGGAGTAGGGAGGTGATCGTGCCCCTGTACTCGGCGCTTGTGAGACCGCACCTTGAGTACTGTGTCCAGTTTTGGGCACCACAGGACAAGAAGAACATTGAGGTGCTGGAGTGGGTCCAGAGAAGGGCAATGAAACTGGTGAGGGGTCTGGAAAGCATGCCTGATGAGGGGAGGCGGAGGGAACTGGGGTTGTTTAGTCTAGAGAAGAGGACACTGAGGGGAGACCTTATTGCTCTCTACAACTGCCTAAAAGGAGGTTGTAGCGAGGTTGGTGTTGGTCCCTTCTCCCAAGTTACTAATGATAAAACAAGAGGAAATAGCCTCAAGTTGCATCAGGGGAGGTTTAGATTAGATGTTCGGAAGAAATTCTTCACTGAGAAAGTGGTGAGGCACTGGAACAGGCTGCCTAGGGAGGTAGTGGAGTCATCATCCCTGAAGGTGTTTGAAAAACAAGTAGACGTAGCACTTGAGGCTATGGTCTAATGGATAGGTAGGTGGTAGGATGAAGGTTGTACTTGATGGTCCTAGAGGTCCTTTCCAACCATAATGATTCTATGATTTTATGAAACAGCAGCTGCTCTGCCACACCTTTGCTTTGATTTGGAGGCTTCTTATCAAATGGATCTTCTTCAAAAGGTCACAACTCACTTACAGTGCCCTCTGCTTTCTGCAGTAAGGCTCATATATAGTGGTTCCCCAGAAAGGCAGCCTGTGTATTCTCACCAGTGTATGTTTTTCACATGAGCAGGCATAAACAAGAGACCTAACATGTGCTTAGTTCAGTGACTGACTGGGCCCTCTCAGGGGCATAGCAAGTCACAGCATAGAAATTTGTTCCACATTAAGACTACAGTTCTTTCTGGCTCTGTTCTTGAGGTCCTGGGTAAATTTGGACTAGATATTTCATCTCTTTGTGCCTTCTTTTGTCAATCTGTTGGAGCAGAATGGGGCGAGCTCCAATGATAAAAATACCAGGTTAAGTGTGAAGCCGTGAAATTATTGTTATTTGAGGTTTTATTAGTAATGTTACTCTTATTCAACATAATAATTGAATTCTGTCCCTGGCAATCATGGATTGATTCTGTGCACACACAGGTGATTTTTTTGTTGGGTTATTTTTTGTTGTTTTTCCTGTTGTTAATGCTTTTTTAGAACACTCATAGAAAGCACTTCCAAAATATACCAAACTGTCTACAGTAAGTTTGTTTATATGATTATAACTTCTAATCACTGTAATTTGAAAAGGTTATTTCCTGGGCTTTTCTCTTTTTTCTGTTAAACAAAACTTTTATCAACATTGCTATTTCTAGTAAAGAGTAGACAAAAACTAACTGCAGACTGCTAATGTATATAAACAGAGATCTGGTGTGTACCATATATGACATCAGAAACAATATCTAAGCAGCCCGCCTTTTTTTGTTGTTGCTGCTGTTGTTGCAAAAGAAAGCAACAAGGCAAGACCTTTCTGTGTTTTGCATATCTACAGTAAAATTGTCATTGGATATTTTTCCTGTGTACCTTTTTGGTGCATATATATGTATATGTATCTATATTGACATATATGGTAGGTTAAAACTGACTCTCAAGCATGTCACCCGTTTAGAAATTATTTTTGCCTTAAAATAGCACAGATAGCCAGGAACTGCCCCACAGCATTCTGAAACAAAATCTGATTTTTCAGCCTGGGACAAATGGCTGCTAATTCTAAACTACCATTTTCTTTTTTTCTACAGCAGAAATGCACATTCTCCCCAACCATAAAATTTTCTCATAATAGAAATGAGACAGTTCCCAAGGGTGTGGTTATCAAAAGATAATCTCACCCAAATCTGATTGGAGGCATAAGGCTTATGCCTTAAAATGCTCCAGGGTGTGATTATCTTATGATAACTATAACCTGTATTGTGTCTTATTGATCAACTAATAAAGTTTCAGCATTATTATTCAGAGGAGGAACTAAAGTATCAGCAGGAGTTCTGATTCTGAAATGGGAAAGATTCTTTGAAGCTCTCCAAATAATCTCTCTTGCTCTGATTATAGCATCTCTGAAATTATGGGTCACTAGATACCAGTTTTTGTTTCTTCATCAGAGTAGCTGTAATTTTGTATATGGTTATGGTGTGGAGGGATCTCTGTTCTACCAGGGGATCACTCACTCCATGTCCACATACTCTATACAAAAAAAAAGATGATAAAGCCAGCCCTTGGGCCCCTGAGTCTCCCAGTCTGAGTCATCCAGAGCTACAGGCTTAGTATGGCTGTTTATCCCTTAAATCTCCTAAACAGTAGCATGAAGAGGCCTTAATGCAGTGCTGGAGCTTTAACTGCAAAGTCACCTCCACCCTCTCTGCAGTGTAGTTTTTTTCAGTACAAAAAAACCTACTTAAAGGTATGGGACTTGCATGGACAAGCAATCTGAAGGCTAATGTCACAACCAGCAGATTCCCATCTCCTCTGAATCATTGAAGATATGGAATTATTTTATTGACTTCAGTGAAGCAAAACCAGGTTAACAGATATATCTGAGAAGAAAATATGGCTAGTGAAGATTTCATTATGTAGCAGAACAATCCAGACCAGAGTAATCCACTGTAATGAATTCTTTGACAAATTTACTGTGTCTGTGGTGCTGTGATCAGCTCTGTTAATGGACAATGTTAATTTCTGGAGCTAGCTGGATCTAGCCAGAGAGTTGTCATCCTGGCCTCTCATGCTGCAAGGCAAAAATAGCTTGCTGTTTCTACTGCCAGCACAGCTCACTTTTGTCTAGTCATAGAGGGAATACAGGTACAGTCCAGCTCTGGAAACCATTTGTATCAGTATTATGTTACCTACAACATTCTGAAGCAGGTTCACATGACTAGTAGCCAAAAATGTTGTTTTCCTTCAGCCTTCTTACAGGTGCTTCCACCACTGTGGTAGCGCTGCCATTTTTAATTGGGAATTGCTAAAATGTCTGGAAGAGACAATTTGTTAAGACTGTAACTTGTCTTTTTTTCAAAATTTCTTTTAAAAGGTGAGTGTTCTTATCCTAGGGCATGCACCCTCAAAAGGAAGGATAAATCACTCTCCAGAGTGTCTGTCTCTCACCACTGACAACAGGGAAAGAGTCAAGATGACTAGTTTCAATGGAATGCCTAGTTTTTATACAGCCAGTTGAGGTGAGGGGATTTCTGCCTTTAATATAACCAAGTCTTAACTGGATATTTGGGTTATTAGTACACAATCTTCACTGTTACACCTCCTTTCCTGATCCATGTAGTAGATAATGTTTTGCCAGGCTGCACACCATGGAGCTCTGTGCAACAGAGGTGCCTATCTTCTGCACTTTAGATTTAGTGCCAGTTGCCAGGCTTGCTGTCAAGTCTCTCCGTTCTCTGTACAATGGCTCTCCTGAAGAGAAATGTGCAGTTCCTGCTAAATACACATCCTACTGAGGAAATCTCCCCCTTCAATGGTACCTTTCTATTCCATTGTTAATTACTATGAATAGAGTTCATCCTGAATCATAATACATATTCTTCTTGTCTTGAATAGGTTACAGTCCAGGTGACAGAAGGGGAAAAGGCTGGGCAGATTTAAAAGCTCCGAAAGTAAAATGCATCCATAAAGTGGTCTTTTTTTTAAAATGTCAAGATACCTTATTATTCTCTTTCAACTCCCTATAACAATGTTCTTTTTCAATGCTGTCTGTAAAGTATTTTTGAAAAACACCTTCTGTTTTTGTCCATACTTTTGTAGTGGAAATTTTTTTTTTTTTTTTTCCCCAGAGACAAAAACCACAAATGTTCATCTTGACTACCAAAAGTAAAGTCAGTATCTTTCCATTCTGTGAAACATCATCAAATGAAAAACACTTTCAGCACAAGGCAAATAGGTGACTACTAAAGCAAAGGATTCCCATGCTCCTCATTGTACATCACTTTCTACTCATCTTAAGGAAATCATATAAGGAAGTATATGCAGTAAGCAGTTATGCTCCCTTTGATAAGATAGGCAAGGAATTCCAATAGAACTACATTACATGCAAAAAATTTCAGTTGAATATAAAAATTCTACTCCTTCAAATCCGAGGCATATTATGAATGGAAAAAAAGTCTTGGGGCACTCTCTGTCAAATTCAAACATACTTTTGGTGGCTTGGGTGGGTTTTTTTTTTTTCCACACTGGTCACAAGCCAAGACTTTTTCTCCTCCTGCTCTTGTTGCTTAGTTGCTCTGGCCCTCGTTGCGGGTTTCTATGCAGTATCTGCTGCAGCAAGGCCCTCCAGGTGTGAACAGCAAGTAGTTCAGAACCCTGCACAGACTGCAGAGTGCTTCTCATAGCTATGTAAGATTACTGATCTTCCAGCCCCCTTTGCTGCCAGAACAGACCATCAGCAACAAAAATTGTCATTTCAATGAGACAAGAATAATACAACTGAACGATGGTGATGCCCTGGAACAAGATATTCTACATTATCACAAGCCTAAATATGTATGTGATTATACTAAAAAAAAATGGATTATACCTAATTTTAAACTTTAAATTTTTCTGACTTCTTGACCAATTTTCCCTAAATCTTACCAATAGTTTAAGCATCTTGAAAAAGTAGAACATATAAATAAACTAATTTTCTGCATAATAATTCTTAAAAATGAAGTATTTCATTAAATCTTTATATAAAATAGTGACATAAAAGATGTTATATCTGCAAAATACTAGTCCAAGAATCCATATATAGTTTGTTGCCCATTTGAATATAAGAGTATTCAGTTAATCATGAAGGAGGATTTATTTTTTGTTTGCTGATTTGCTTAGGCGTTTGGTTGGCATTATCCTAGGCAATGTATTGGGTTTGGTACATGGCTACAGTTACAGAGGCACTGCTGTAATGAAGGGTTAAATGTCAGTTTCTTCACTATTCCCAAACAGTGCCTTATTCCACAGATAGTTTCACTGATTCAATAGGAAAACTTGCACAGTAAAATATTCTTCCATACCAGAAAAGGAATGAGAGCCTGGTCCTGTGCCATTTGGGACACAGCTTTGTCCACTGGAAGTTGAA
>JANIJG010019420.1:0-11860 GCA_024611175.1 Megaceryle torquata
CAAAGCTCCCAACAGAGCCCATCGCCGGTCCTTGTCGCCGCGATTCCCTTCCCCAGTGCGGACTGGCCTGCACTGGACCTGGTCTCTTCGGCGAGGAGGGGAAACACATATCTGAGTTTCCCATGTACCATCTCCAGTGCCACCATTGCTGCAAAAGGACACGGTAAAGTTCAACATAGGAAGGGCCCCTCACTTAACAAAATACGGCTCTGAGGTTTTGTCCTGTCTGCCAAGTTAACTTACATTAAGGTAATCCGGTCTGAATGGAAGCACCACAGTGAAATAATACTTGAGCTACTACATTCAAAGTAGTCACTAGTTCACTTACAGCTAGAAGACCTTTTACTGACACATCATTTTTATTGCTGCAATAATATGATCTATGGTAGCAATTCCCTTGTGTTAATACGGTGAAGAAAGTTTTCTGTCCTAGAACTGCTCAGGTTGGGTGGATAGATCTAGTTATATATATTGTTAGACTGACAAAGTTAGCAAGTTACTTCTGGCACGATGTATGTTATGTGATGTTGTCATCAAACATCTTACATTGACAAGGAAGTTAAAAATTGGTTTGGCATATAAGCATGAGGATTTGTCTGGTTCTGCGGAAACTCCATCCTTCTAGTGCATCTAGTGGGCTTTTTGCCAGTTGGGGTTTTTTTGATTGAAAACTGAAGTTGTGGGGACAGACTCCAATGAAATCTCTATCTCTGAGCTGGCTGGAAGATAGCAAGAAACCCCTCGGCCAGGGAGCAGAATGCTCTTTCTCCAGTATAAATTTCCATAGTTTGATAAATAAATTATGAGCATCATTGGCCCACAGTTTCCAGTTTCTTGTGCAGCTCAGTCTGATAATAGGAAATTCATTAATAATTAGGAAACAGTGTTCCTCCCACTGTATGCTGGTACCAAAATTCCTATTTATTTTACTGTGAAAAGGAGAAGGTCTTTTTCATTCAACCTTGCTTGCTAGTAAGGAAAATCAAATTTCTTCTAAGGCCAAAATGTGCTAACTGCTCCATATTTTTATGGTTACAACAGTAAATAAATTTAATGTTGCAGTTCCTCAGTTCTGCCAAATTGTCGTCTACAGCATCAATAAGAATATGAGTCCAGTTTGTTCTGCCAATATCTGAAGCTATCATAGAGGTTAAATAACAAATACCTAATGTTTCTCCTTTGGATGGTGTTATAAAGGAAATTGGATAAACACTGGAACATAAATCAAGAAAAGGTGCTAGAAAATTATGCCATCAGTTAGAAAAATGTGCCATACTAATACCCGATCTCTTCTCTTACTTGCTGATAGTAGAAAAGAAAAAAGCATTTAATATCTTGAGTAGTCCAGGCACTGATTGATTGCATCCCATAATGCTTTCTAATGTATCTTCTAGAATAGCTCATAAATCATACGCAGCCTTTTTTCTTTTAAATGATACTTTATCAATTCTCAATTGCTCAACTTTCAAAATAAAGAAAATTAGGGTGTGAGTGTTTGATGCTTCTCTTCATACAGAGGGCCTTGATTCAGTTCAGCACTTAGGCGCACGTAGAGCCCAAAGCAGATGCACAGTACTGGTAAAGATGTTTGCTTAAGTAGCTCTGTGAATGAAGACCACTTCTGGCCTTTCAAAACAATGTGACATCTAGTGCATGTTAGAAAATTGTCCTACAGTAAAAACATCACACAAAGAAACAAGTAATTCTTTTCATGAATATTATTATGAGCTTGAATTTCAAATCCATGATACAGTGAGTTTTACACAGCTTCACATTTCACTGTTGGTGTGTGTATGTGTCTTTTACACTTGTTTCTGTATGGAAGTTGACTAGAGAGTTGTAACCACCATAATGAGCTCCAAATCATAAGAAAACTTTGAAATTCCTCTGCTGTGACAATTGTACATATCACAGACTAGAGAAAGCACTTTTGTTTGTTCCACCCTTCTCTTTGCAAACCTTTTGCTTGGCAAAAGGAGATGGGGAGATCTTGAGAGATTTGGAATACAGATGTGGTGTTGAGGTGCCTGTGAGACAACCAGTGTCTGAACAGAATCTTTAATCTCTCTGATCTGTGTAATTCTGCTGAAAATTCTTCATCCTAGCAAAAAAGTCTAGGAGTGGCCCTGTACAAATCACTTTTCCTATCAAGTAAGAAAAGATGATAAAAAGTAGGTCAGAGGGAAAGAAAAGGGGACCACATTTACAGAGAGGAAAAACAACTAACAGGGCCTTGGCCACTCAAGCATTATCTACGCTTCTATGACATTCATTTTGATTTATTTAAGGCTCCTGGGCACTGCCATCTTGTTGTTGTTGTTGTTGAGATGCAGTTAATTTCAGCCCTGTTTTTTCAAACCTGGAAAACTGTTCAAGCTTGGGTCTATTTACAACTTCTCGTGGGGAATATCTTGTAAGCCTTCTTTAGGCAAGAGCTACTTCTTGCATTTCTTCCATCATAGATGCACACAGAGTTTTGAAACAGATTTGGAAACACATACTGATGTTGGAGAATGTCATAACGCTGGTAGAAAGCATGGTTCAGCAAACTGTTGAGAATTATGGGGGTTTACAGAAGTTGTCAATCTCATTGAACAGAGATAAAATAATTGCTTTTATTACTCACTCTTTTAGCCTACTTTTTAAAAGGATGTTGGAAATAAAGCTGAGAGATTATGTGAAATAGCAATAAACAAGTCTGCATCTGAACCGGGAAACCAAGTTCAGGGCACCTTCTACAGTTACCTCACCTTCCACCTGCTGATGAAAGAAAGCAGAGCATTACATCTCAGTTAGCATTTGGATCTGTTTTAAATTGCAAGCCACTGGATAAACTGTCCTTCTGAAATACACTAGTAGAAATTTATTGTGAAAATATTCTAATGTTAATTTTCATATATGGTTATTATAATATAAAATGATAGTCTGATTTTCTGTATAGACATTCTTTGAAGTTCTCCTTATTTTTCCATGCAAAAAATGTTATTTATGGAATCAGAAGTCATAAATGGAAAACAGCCTATTAGATCACTCAGTCCATCTCCTGTCAAGGGGAAAGGATGATAAATATGACCCCACTTTCTTAAAAATAGTCAGCAAGAATGACGCAGAAAATCATAACCAAAGCAAGTCCACAGGTAGCATACAGCAGTCACTTTTCTAACAGTAATAACAGGGAATTTCAGAGACTTGCATGATCCCTGTCTTAAAACTCTGCCCTCATTTCCCAGCTGATGTGTGCATGATTTTCCAGCTTCTGATTGAAATCATCTCTCTTTCAGATATGATATACTTTTCCCATCAGACTTATTTTTTGGGCTTTGAAGACCAGCATGAAATGGATTTGAAAGTATTTCCAGAATCTGACTTCAAACTGAATGTTCTACGCTTAGGTATGTGACCAGACTGAGCTGAAAGCTGCTTATCATCTAGCTCATGGTGCTTGTCATACTTGCAGAGCAGAACCGTGATGGTTGAGTTCCTCATGGGGGATGTTCATATGGGAGCAGGCAATCCCACCATGGCTGCAGAGTTGCTGGTACCTGTGCCAGTATCACACAATGCACCCATGTCTGTCAATTGCCTTTCCTGATGTAAAGCCTTGGCTGTCTCAGCAGTTTTAGTCACCATGGTGCAAACACAATTTCTCCAGAATAAACAAGGTTCTTAGAGTGGAATGGAGAGGGGAAAAGAAGTAAATGGGATTGTTCAGCATAGTTCAGGAATAAAGTGCAGCTTTTTAAAGCATATCTGCCCAAAGTAAACTTCCCTGTGAAGTAACACTTTTTCTGATAAGTTATTGTTGAAAGGATTTGCATTTAATGGGAACAATGAATAATCCTCCTCGTTCTTCATTCATCCTGCCAATGAGCTCATGTACTATGCAAGACTTAAGGCTTATCACAAAATGCTAGAGGATCAGGGGACTGCAGGGATAAAGTGATTGTCAAGTTCTGCTGAAATTAGAAAACAGAGCTGTGCTGAGTTGCCAGACCTGCTCAGATTATCAAGGCTGAAGGCTGGCACCACAAACTGTGTCCAGCCTCCTCATAGCAAGACTCACCACTCCAGTTAGCATGCTGTGTTCAGGAGTGAGATTGAAGTCTGAAAGTGAGGTTGGAGAGTGAGGAGCTCATTCCTTTCCATGTTAAACTAGCATATATCAAGATTAGTGCTTTATAAATCACTGGACTAAAACCACCATAAAGTAGATGAGACAAAAAAGAGAGGCCATTGCTTATTTTCTGTTATGTCACGCTTTTCTCCACTCTCTACCTCTGAAAGACCTACTTATTTGAGATGGTGAGGATTATTGGACATGTGGTAACAGTTTTCTCCAAAGCCATATCTGATACCAGATGCATTGTGTGAACATAAGCAATGTTTCTCTTCTAAAAACTGTCAGATTAGCACTATATGCCAGGAAGAAATACAAATAAAAACATTAAGTAACAAAGAAAATAGCCTTTGTAGATGCTTCATGATACAAATGAGTATGTTATTTGTCAGGTACAGTAAATTACAGTATTGATGCCCTGCTTTTTTTCTCCAATAATTTGTTCCACATACATTCTTGATTTCACAATGTTGCTAAACATTGCTTCAAGGACCACTCACCAGACCACAAGTAGTTCCATCTGCACTGTTCTCCTGACCATGTGGAATAGGAATTTTATTATATTTTCAAAGTTGGGGGGTTTTTTCCATTTTTTTTTGCCTCAGGGGCATCGTGGTCAATTATTTTTTCTAGCTACATCTAGCCCCAGTGATACTAATCTGTGATATTAGCCACACACAACTGGAAGCACTGAGGTCTGTTGGCATTCTGGTAGAGTAGACAGCCTGACTTCTTTGAGTTCTGTGGCTCAAATCTCCCTAGTTTAGTAGCATATGGCACATCTTTGATGCTCTTGATGTTCTTTAATCAGTTCCTTGCAGAGAGATATCCTTGTCGTAACTGACATGATGGACAGCATATTTAACAGAGAGACAAGGACTACAACAGCAGACAGAGGCTGAACTTCTGCCTCTTTCTCTTCTATCTGACATATTCTGCAAACAAATTATGTTAAAAATAAAACTAAAATTAAGTGGTCTTTCCAAGCAAATCCTCCCATCATGGAAAGGAACCAATTGATCAGGGCTGTTGACAGCCTTGTCACAGCAGTAGCCCACAGACCTTCTTGGTGCTGACAGCATCATCACTCCCCTGGCCCATGTCACAAAATCAGCCTCTCTTCTGCTGAGCATCAGCACTGCAAGTGATTCATTTGTCACAGTTTAGGGTCAGTGCAGCCCACTAGACCTATAAGAGACACTCTCTGTTAACCCCCCTCCCTCCCCAAAGGAGAAACTGAATAGGGAGAGAGACAGTGATTAGAAAAGGAAACTAGAACAGCTTGAATGAAAATGAAAATAATAATAATAAAAATTTAATATATACAAAACCAGTATCGAACCAAACCCTCCTGATGGTGATTACATCACTGTCACCACTGATGCTGTGGAGCAGGAATCAGGACAGTCCCAGACTGGGCCCTGCAGCAGACGGGAGCCGTGTTCAGGAGCTGGATGCTGCTACCAGATTCAGGAACACACAGGTCAGGATGGAAGGCAGAACAGAGTCCTCCTCACATGACGGCCATTGAAGAAGTGAGGAAGAAGATGGAAAAGAAGGTCCAAGACCTTGACCCTTCTGATCCCTCAGCTTTATACCAAATATGGCATAAATGGGCTGGAATCCCTTGTTGGTCAGTTTGGGGTCACCTGCCCTGTTCGCTCCTCCCTGCAGGTGCAGCCTTTCACTGTCTGCACCCCCCAATGTGGTGCACAAGATCCAGCAGTGGCCTCGTCTGCACACCAACCCTTGGTAGTAACTCTAGCATGGGGTGTTTCCTGTGGAACAGCAATGTGCCCTTGTGCCCAGAAGGCCAGTGGTATCATGGAGTGCATAAAAAAAGAGTGTGGCCAGCAGGTTGAAGGAAGTTCTCCTCCCCCTCTACTCTGCACTAGTGAGACCATATCTGGAGTACTGTGTTCAGTTCTGGTCTCCCCAGTTCAAGAGGGACAGGGAAATACTACAGAGGGTTCAACAAAGAGCTACAAAGATGATGAAGGGACTGGAACATCTCTCTTATGAGGAAAGGCTGAGAGCACTGGGGCTTGTTAGCCTGGAAAAGACTTGAGAGGGGATTTTATTAATGTTCATAAGTATCTGAAGGGTGGGTATCAAGTAGAAGGGGCCAGTCTCTTTTCAGTGGTGCCCTGTGATAGGGTGAGAGGTAATGGTCACAAACTGGAACACAGGAAGTTCCACTTCAACATGAGGAAATACTTCTTCACTGTGAGAGTGACAGAGCACTGGAAGAGGCTTCCCAGAGAGGCTGTGGAGTCTCCTTCTCAGGAGACTTCCAAAACCCTCCTGGATCTGTTCCTGTGTGGCCTGCCCTGAGTGATCCTACTCCGGCAGGGGTTTTGGATCTCCAGAGGTTCCTTCCAACCCCTACTATTCTATGATTCTATGATCACTGCCAGCAGCAGACACTGCCTGTGAAAACAGGCTGCTAACTTCAGACAGTGCAGTTAGAAGAACTTAGCTGAAAAGTAAAATCACTGAACAGAATTAGTTCTGCTCTAACTCAAAACAGGACATCATTGAACACAGGAGATATATAAAAAATAAAGGAAGCATTGAGGGAAACTAAAAATGAGGAGGGAGGACAAGAGAAATGTCGATGTTCTCAGCACCTTCCTAACAAAAGTCTAAGAATAACAACTAACTATAAATTTAAACCACTCAAGAAGGAAAGTAAAGACATTGTGAACTAGTCTTCCAAAATATCAGATCTTTGATATAAAAATGATAGGTCTTATGAAGAAAAGTACTTTTTAAAAACAAGAGCCTGAAAATCCCATGAAATCATGGCAAATGAAAATTATATAGTGAAACTTGCACTTAACAGCTTCATTAATTTAATCCTCTTAGTGCTTATTTTCTGTACAGGTTTTTTTCTCAAATTATAAATGTGTTTATTCAGAATATTGTAAGCACTGGATAATATTTTATATGTTTCACCTAAAATATTCACAATATGCTCAGTTTAAAAAATGTTTTCCTACGGTCATATGTGCAATCACATTTAAAAATGTCCTCAAGGATATGAAAAATATGAAAAATGTTACTAGGTTGAAAGAAATATTCTTCACAGAGTGTACAGGATTTGCTCAAACAAGCATCTGACAGAAAACAAAACAACTCAAGAGTGCTGTGGTTTAGAAAACCAAAAGAACAAATCAGGTAAAAGATACACAGAAAAAAATCCCAAAACTTCAGTAATCTGAGCAAGTACTCAACTACAGATGACACAGAAATCTTAAACACAAAGTGTTAATATCTGGATTAATTTATTTTTTTAAGAAATGCATGTTGTTATAAAATTGAACCAGCTCAAGGAGGAAGCACAGTTACATGCTAAGGGTATTAGAAAAAAATATCCCGAGTAAGTGCTGAGAAAAAGTGAAATGTGAGCAGAAAATACAAACTGAAAAATTGCATGTATTCACGCTGGTTCGGAACAGGAGAATAGCTGAACTTTGCTATTTTATTTTCCAGTTATTCTGAAAGACAGAATGAACCCTACAGTACAAGGCAAGAGAGATGCTGCAAGGCATGGAAGTGTGTCAGTTGTTTGAAACAGTAAATGGACACTGTAATAGCAAGCAGCCTTAGTTGTTTCCAGACAGTGGTCTAAAAGTCAGCAAGATACCACCCCCTGTGCAGAATGAGGAGCAACACAGTTGTTCCTCTGTTAAAATTTTACCTTAACCTGAGAAGCTCTTGTGCTGAGGCAGAGGACTTAAAAATAACTTCGGAGAAGGCAAAGCTGCCGTGGCCTCTGCAGGCAGCGCAGGCAGCGCTCATCATCAGCGCCCGAAGGCTGCATGCAGGAGGCTAATTACAGAAGCTGTCAGGATGATATGGGAGACACAGAATTCTCAAGAGCTGACTTGGAGAAGACCCTAAGGGTTCAGTAGAACATACAAACATCTGTCACTCACACACCTCCAGGAAAAGTCACATCCAGAGTCCTCCAGTCTCAACAGAGGAATGCCAAGCAAGCTTATAATGATGAACACCAAGCAAAACAATGTTTAATTAGCAAGTCTTCATTAGCTGGTGCTTCAGTCTAAGACAGTTTTTGAAAGTCATCTCTCAGCTGTAGTGTTCAATCTCTCCTATTATGTTAATGGCCTCTTCATATAACAAGTTTTCAGTATTGGGTCACAGAAGTAAATTTTACTGTATAGGTGTGCAGATGTGTATGCGTGGAAATGAGTACAAACCCTCAGAGTGTAGAGTTCTTTTCATTCATGGAATGGGGCTGCACTACCTTACACTGTCTCAGAAGCATTCCTACAATCATATTGATTATAGACAACATTTGGAATGATATCTGGTCATAGACTTTGGGCCAGCCACCTTTCCAGCAGTCCACTGTATATGGTATCTTTAATATTTGATGAACTGTTAAAACAAGGAGAAAATGCACTGATTTCTATTACTGCATTTGTTACATATTTCATGGAGGATGTGTCTTATCATGTCTATTGTATTTCCACTAATTGCTGTGCATGATGTGATCCTCTAAATCTGACTGTTTCTGCTCCTATTAGGGAGACTGAAATGTCTTAAACAGGAGCACAGCAAATATTGAATGACAAGTATTAGACAATGAAATACCCTTTTTCAACACCAACTTTAATAGATGAACAATTATTTCTTCCATTATTGTTGAATCATGCTAGATTTAGCAAGGCAAATTGACTGCCTTTTGTTTCCAACATCTTTTGGAAGAATTTTTAAAAAAACATTGAAAACCTCTAATTTCAAATATAATGTCTTCTGCTGTACAGCTTATATAAATCAGTGTTGCTGACTGAGGGGATCTAAATAACCCTCATAAATGAGTGGAAACACATGACTGTTCAGATCTGGTAAACTCAAGTTGCATTTCATTTTAATCACATTTCATTCTTTAAAACTACTCCATTTTTTCACATCAAAGGATAAGATGAATGAACCGCTTGACATGTTGTTGGATGCAGTGATAGATAAATTTGATAAAGAGATGAATCCCTTTGTGTTCTCAACAGTCCTGAGATTAGAGGGGCTAGGACTGGCTGGACTGATCTCTTAATAGATATGTCAGTTATGGCCATGACTATAGGTCTGACACCAGATGCACAAACAGCCTGTCTGCTGTAGGTCCAGTTGCATTCAAACGTAGCAGTCTGATGCACAAATACCAGTTTGTTTCACTTACAACATACACAGATTCTTTAAGATTGCCAGTGATAAATGCGCTAAGCTGCAGAATTGCTATATAGCTCTAAAATACAACTGTAATCACAATCATCATCTACTGGGGAAAACACTTGGCATAGCCCAGGCCACAAATCTTACCCAAACGCATTCCGTCTGGGGGGGAGGAGCAGGACAAACCCATTGATCTGTCCCTACAACTCAGTGTTGTGTTCTCATCACACAAATTATGTCTGAAATAGGGATAGCATCTATACCTTGTTCACTGCTATTGCGCAAAAAGCAGGGGTGAGACTCTGGTCAAGCCATTGTTCCTGGTGGTCAGCCTTAGCAGTGGCACAAAACATCTATGACTTCCTTGGTACCTTTATCAAGAAGCAGATAACTACTGTGATAAGCATGAGAACAGGATAAGCAGCCTTTACTGCATTGCCCACTCCACCTCAGTGCCATGAGAATGCAGACCACACAGCCTCCATGTGTATCTGGTGACTACACCAGATGTTTATCAGCGGTGTTGAGCTTTGCAGTTTTCAGTTGTTTTGTGCTTCCAACAAACACACATGGGGAAAAGCGACAGAAGAAGATAGATTTTTTCCAACACATGCCTATCCCTGTTCTTTAGTATAAGCATTGTAATTGTTTGGTCTATCTATAATTATATAATTTATTTGATGCTATAAAAAGGGGAAGTTTTGGTCTGTGTGTTGTCCCATTTGACTCCATTTACCCCAAAGAGGAGAGAAGCAACAGGGATGAGACATGGATTTCAGTTCCTACGTGTGCACAGCGCAGGCCCTCAAATAGAAGATCCAGTGGGAGGAAGCAGTAGGAGATGCACATGACTGGGGTATACTGCTGGCATGTAGTCTGAGGAGGACCTGTTCTCCTGAGTTTAGAGAATGAAAGATGAGGAAATCTGTTTATTCTGTGCATGTCACAAGTGCCAAAGAGTAAGGCATTGGAAGGAATGTGCTTTGATAGAGCAACATCTCTCCAAAACTCTACTTTGTCAATAGGCCACAACATGGTTTGGTAAACTCACTTGCTTGGAAGGAGATTGCATTCATCCCTTTATCTGATTTAGACAAATAACACAGATGATATTATATGATTTTATGATATATGGAAAGAAAATATATTAATGGAGCCAAGAGACTTATGGAGCCAAGATAATGAAGAAACAACATTCTCTGCAAATGAAAATGATGTGACATTTGTTTTCATGAGGGAATTTGCCTCAACAGTCTTAGCCAGTATGTTGGTTTGTCCCTGTGATAGCTGAAGTTGTTGTTTTGTGAGGTTCTAAATCTCTCAGAGATGGCTGAATCTCAATGCTTATGGAACTGATTTCAGTTTGTAAAATTCTATGAGATCATTTGGGTTGAAAGATGCTATAAAAATATTATTTTTAAAAAGTAGATGTACTGTAAATTATGAGACAGCTTTGATTTACAACCATTTAAGAGGTTTTAAAAGTTATATTTCATACAGTCACTTTGACAGTTTGGATGCTACAAGACATAGTAGTCCCAGAGCAATACAAAGGCAGAGGGAGAGAAAATTTAAGGCCTATGATTTTCTTTCTGTTTAAGGAGATGATTCACCAAAACCCACATCTAAAACCAAATTAATTTTTCATTGGTCAGTCATTTGAGGAAATAAAAGTAATTAAATGGCACATTGATTTTAAATTTCCTTCATCCACACTTCAAGTGTATCTTCTCTGGGAACTAACAATGAAATATTATCTTACATCCACTTCTAGCTATGGTGCAGGACTTCACAAACCATGCTTGCACAGCATTATACAAGGTAGAGACCAGCAAATTAAGCTGACCTCATATTTTCCTTAAGCAAATAAAGTACTGAGATGTCATTTTTAGGAATAATTGTGTTTAGGATAAGCTAGGGACAGGCAGTGTTGTGTAGAAAAATTTGGTGAAACAGGTCTTCTAAATACTGCTAAGGGCAAGATGTCAGTTTTTCTCTCATGCAACAAGGGAAGAAGTATCTATATGGACCCTGCCTGGATTAACTGTAAGGCCAGAAGAACAGCTATATCCAGTCCAGTAGAAGATCCCTGCCTCCCAGCAGTCTGTCTCAGCATCCCAAGATCAGACACTTAGGGAAGAGTATAAGATTAGGTAAATTACATGCCAATATTCTCCCAGTCTCCAACAATTTGCAGCTCGTATTTGAGCCAGAAGTGGTATCTTTATATTTAATAGTCCTCAGTGGATTTTTTTTATTAGTTTGACCATTCACTTTGAAACCATATAAATATTACTATCCACAGTATCCCCCAAATAAGCAGGTTAAGTAGCTATTTCATGCACTAAATCTATGAGGAAAAAAAAAATCACTTTTAATGTGATTTTTTACTTCATGCAACTAAAAATAAACATCTGTCATGGTTTAGGGTCAGAGTGGCACCTCAGACCTATAACAGATGCTCTCTCTTAACCCCCCTCCCTCCACAAAGGGGAAGGGAAAGGGAATAAGGGAGAGAGACTTAGTGATTAGAAAAGGAAACTA
>JANIJG010019421.1:2938-13091 GCA_024611175.1 Megaceryle torquata
GAAGTTCTTCACCATGAGTGGTGGAACACTGGAACAAGTTGCCCAGGGTTGAGGCCCCATCCCTGGAGACATTCAAGGTGGGGCTTGACGAGGCTCTGAGCAACCTGCTCTAGTTGAAGATGTCCCTGCTCTCAGCAGGGGGTTGGACTAGATGACCCCTAGAGGTCCCTTCCAACCCAGATGTTTCTATGATTCTATGATTCTAAATCAAACCAGGACAAACTGAGAGAAGCCAACCTTGCAGGTAGACTGGCCCTCCCTGGACCACTGTTTTCCACCTCCTGGCCTTACAGATAAAATGAATCATAGTCCTCAGGTGCTGCAAGGCAATCTGAGATGGGGGATTTGCTTCCCACAGTCCAGCCCCTTAGCAGTTTTGAGTACAGTTACAGACAAGCACAGACAGTTTCAGAACATGTCACACTGGTTTAATAGCACTTCTTCTCAACTTCCAAGAAAATGTTTTTGCTGTAGCAGTGATTCTTCTGTCCTTCATTCAACCATGGTATTTCCTACAGTGTGCGTCACCACATCACTCCGTTCTCACATTTTGTGGGTCTTTTCCTATACTTAATCCACCCATATCTTCTCTGTTCTTCTGATGAAAGCCATGTTCTGTTTCATATTCAAGACTTTTTATGTTGGATACTGTCTGAATCCATTTCTATACTGAGTTCAGATATTTCTTACATCTTCAAGGCTGTCACGAGATCCCTCTGAGATCTGACTTATGATATGACACAGCTGATGAACTACAAGTTCCCCAAATTCCTTTACTTTAAAAAGTAATGCTTCAGGAAACAGGCCAGAGGTCAACCCTGTCTCTTAAAAGGCTGGTGACCCTAGCATAAGCCACAGTTGCGTCACATCAGGGGATGTCTTTTCAGCAGCAAGTTGGATGAATAAATTGTGCTTCATAACATAGTTTCTTTCTGCTTCAGGCAGCCAGCATACTCAAACAAGGACAGTGAGAGACCAGACCTTGCTCCAGACAATATAGCTCACTCTCATCACAATCTGAGGGGGATCACGGTAGCTTTGTTCCAGCCACTGGTTTTTGATTGCCACGCAAACCTATGCCTATCCCCACAAAAAAACCAAACACCCCCTACACCAGTAACAAGTAACTACTGACTACTTGGCTCCATTCTACCTCCATTTCCCTGACCTGTAATGGTTGTTGGGAGGTGCTGCTTTTCCAAAATACATTTTGTTTCCAGAGTCATACAGAAATTAAATACTCATTCTCCTCAGAAACATGCAACAGCAGTGTGCAAATTGGTGGGTAATGGGCAGATACTGCCACTCTTATCTTTGAATTTCCATTCTTTTCCTCAGACCCCAAAAACCTAACTTTAAAGCTGTGGTTTTCTCCCCCACCTCTCCCCTTTTCTTTGTGGTTTAACAGATAACGTCAGAATGGGAGGAGGTTTCACCGCTTTTGCTGCATGTAAAAACATTAAATTATTCTGTTATTCTGAAGCTCGCTGATAGTATGAAGATGACAACTGAACACGATGGATAGCATTTTTTTGTTCTGCTAGTGACAAAGGGCTTCTTTGGTTGTTTTTTTCAGTTTAGTAAAATCCTGATGCAACTGTATTGATATGAGCTCTTCAAGTTTTTACCTCCATTTGTTCCCCAAAATAATATTCTTCTTTTCCATATTTTTTATTTTTGTAAATAATTTCTAAAGAACTATCCAGCTTATACTGAAATATACTACCTCACATGCATTTGTTGGATCCTATTTTTCATCTTATTAAAATGGTGTCCTAGTAGCACAGGACAAATTATCTTTTTTTCTAGAAAAGTCACATATAATGTTTTGACTCTACTACATTCCAAATGAAAATAAAAGCAATTACATTTTCATAGAATCACAGCCTCACAGAAATTATTCTGAGAGTCTGTGGTGGGAAAGGACCATTCACTCCAGCATTTCCAATTGCTTCCAGGCAGGGCTAGCTAAAAAAAACAAAAAGTTAAAAAAAAAAAAAAAAAAAAAAAAAAAAAAAAAAAAAAAAGTTCAAACCATTAATTTCTTCTGTAATTTCTTGTTTTACACTGATGTTCATTTAATAGTTTTGTAACATTTTTACAATAAGACATATCTTCTTCAAGTACAGCAACTACATTGTAGCCATAAAAGGATATGAACACTTTACTGAGATGACAGGCACAGTTAATGATCAATTACATGTGCATATGTGCTGCTATACATGTGCACTGAGGAGACTTGTGATGAATTATCCTGTCCCAGAGCTGCAAGGTGGAACTGGCCCTGTTAATTTCACTTGCTGTTCCTACCACAGGAGAGCAGGAGGTAGAAATAACAAAGACAACTTGCTGCCATGCACTTCCCCTTGAAAAATGAGAGGCAAATGTTCTCAGACGTCTCAGCTGAGATTTAAGGAAGCCTGGCTGTCTAAGGAGCAGCTCAGTAGCTATATGATCATTTTGAGCTTGCTAGAATGACACCTGTCACATTGTGTGATAATACTTGCAACAAACAGGTGGAAGCCTTGTTGCTGTGCCTTTAGTTAGCAATAGCATACCATGATACAGCTAATTAATCATGTTGCAAATTTGTCTCAGAGTTTTAAAAATGGTATCTCTGGTCCATCAGAATAAGCAGCAAAGGCTCATTCATTTATTGCTGCAATTAAAAAAACAAACAACCCCCCCCCCCCCAAAACAAACAAACAAACAAAAAACAACCCTATTTTCCTAGTTCAGGAAGCAAAAGGAAACAGAACACAATTTTCTTCTGGCTTTGAACTCCTACTAGATTCACAGGATGAGCCCTAATTTTGTATTTGCTTCCTAGTACTGTAATTGTTAGAGATGTCACTCAAGATGTATTTTATGTAGGAGCAACAGCACATGTTCCTGCCTGGCAGAATCTGGATTATTCATGCCCATATTGCAATGAATTTCACAGGCTCTACAAAAACACATCCAAATTGGCAAGGTTTCCAAGGCTTGGTCCTGTGTCTTACACACTTTGCAAGAGAAGGGAAAGTGCCATCTAAGAAGCATCCATATTGAGATTCCTATGAATAATCAATAGATTTAAGGGTCCAGTATATTTCAGACAATTGGTAATAAAATGTGACCTCCTCAACCTCGATGTTACGATAAGAAACCAGACAAGTCTTACTCTCCACAAGCTGATACAAAATTACTAAAAGGTCTCAAACTAAATTAACCTTCATCTACTTCTCAAACCGAGCTCACTACTGTAGGATGCAAATTTCCCTGTGATCAGATGTCAATACCAAAACCTACAAACATAACTTTCAGGAAAATAGTCTCAGTAGAAAACACATCTTGAAATTTAGATACATTAATATGCATGGGGGTCTTGTTATTCTTGGTGGTCTTATTCAGATGGTGCTGATAGATGTCTGTGTGCAAATGATACAGTGTACATGAAAACTTGTAAGATTTCTCTTCATGCCACACCACTTGTCTACAAAGAACACCTGAGGCTTGCACTGGTGTCAGACCTAGGCTTTTCTATCATTTCTTGTACAAGCACTGAAAGAGCAGAGGAGGAATTACTCATAGATTTCATTAAAAAAAAAGAAGAATCTATGTTTATGTAATTTTATATGGTTGAAAGATAAACACAGATGTTGCATTTGCAGATATTGTAGTTATAAGACTATTTTATCAATTTTGCTTTACTTCAGACATGGAAAAATGACTATTCACCTTAATAATCTTTAGCTTAAAGAAAATAATCTTATAGATTTTAAAGGTTTCTTGACAAAATCTGAATTTTCATACATTAAGCTAGTCAAAATTAAGAGACTAGAGAAAAAGTACATAAAAAGTTAACTTTCAGATGACTAAAATTAGTTTGGAGTTTTAAAGTGAAATATTTTAAAGACTTTTCATGAATATAAAATGTCTTCTGGCTGTGATTTCTGCAGAGAAATCTTGTTTTCCACTAGTTTTGTGTTTTAGAAATGTGCTCCAAAACAAACAGGAGAAACTCCTTGCTAACAGATGATATTGCAGAGGTAAGGCCCTCTGCTTTTACAACTACAGTCATCTGGCTTTCAGATACTGAGTGGGGCCTGGGGAGTGATTTTGGGGCCACTTTACTTCTGGTGGGAAAATTTAATGAAAAAAGGGTACAATTTCTCAGGGTTTGTGTATTCTTCTGATAATGTGTATATACATTCACCTACAGCACCATAAAAAAGCCTCCAGTGGTCGTATATTGTATCTCTCTGGCTGAGACAGGACAATCAGTACCTCTGCCAGGCATCTGTTCGACTAGCCTTCCTAAAAACTTCCAGTGATGGAGATTGCACAACATCTTCAGTAGGCCTATAACTTGAAGAATGGAAAAAAAAAGCCTTAGATGTTCACCACAGTGTGAAATTAATCATTTGCTGAAAATGTCTATAAAGGCAGATTTGTCTGTTTAGCTGATATACTGACATTTATTGCTGATGTCAGGTTTTTGGCTGGATAGAAGCCATTCTAGCTTTCCCACAGAACTGAAATAAATTCACATCAAATCACGCTATGATGTCCGGCATGACTGGCATGCTGCTAATCATCTTCCTTCCAGTTTTAACATGAAGACTGTCAGGCTTACTTCCCTGAATCTTAACATAATAGCAAGTTTTGCTTCTTTTTTTCCTGGATTCCTCTGCCTTATTTTTAGCTCATTCTTTTCCTTTATATGCTACAATGGCTTTAAGCAGTGAAGGAACTTGCTTTTCATGCAGGAGCTTTGTCTTCTGAAACATATTTAAAACCACATTTTTGAACAGCAATATTTTCTTTGTCCTAGTTATGACAGGAAAACATCACCATTTGCGGTCTTTGATGATTGTCCTTCTTCTGATCCATTTTATTTATTTTGTATTTAATTTATGTCTACAATAACTATGGACAGTTTTTCCTGTTGTTTTCCTGATCCCCACTATAGTCACTCCTTTGGGAATTTTACATGAGTCATTCAGCAAAGTGTGTTAGTAGAACAGCATAGTTACACTGTATGAATTCATTTTCATCTTTGGGAGTAAGAAAGAATGAAGTGTTGACTCTCTTTCAACTTCAACATTCATTTCAGTGGGCTGAAAGCCCCACTTCTGCAGAATGGTACAAGGGTATCATGATTCTCTTCTGATCTTAGTAAATGACATATGCCATTAGCATTCATCATACCTAAGGTATATTCCAATAAAACTTCCCACATGGTCTCCTCAACCTTTGCCCATGCTATCCCAGGAGATCAGATTCAGCACTGATAAAATCCACTAATCAAGGTATCTTACTATACAAATGGACTTGCCCTGATATCTTAGGGGGAAAAAACAAAACAAAACAAAACAAACAAAAACAAACAAACAAACAAACAAAACCAAAAAACCAAAACAAACAAAAAAACCCAAACAACCAAAAAACCCCCCCAAAAAACCCAACCAGATGGAAAACTCCCTATTTAAAATGTACCAGTAAAGAAGAAAAACGGAATTTGCCAGCTGCAGTGGAAGAGATCTGATGCTCTGGAAGCTCTGCTTTCCCCACAGTTCCTCTGATAAGTGCCTTTTTTTCCCCTCTCAGTTTCCATACTTTAAAATTTCCTTTCTAACATCAAACTGAACTTTTTTTTCCAGAGGAACAGGAACTTCCAGGGTAGACTCTCTCCCCTACAGCGTGACCTTTACCACAGAAAGCTCACCTAGAGATAAGATGAACAGGCACAAACCATCTGACTAATACTAATACTGAAAAATAGACCTGTTTACTTTTTTATTGCATTCCCCCAAGTGGTCTCTGGCAGAAATGCTCAAGAGATCTGACAGACGGAACTACAGTTGTCTTCCTTGACAAGAACAAGCGTGTATGGATTGTACCTTGATAATCCCACCTTTTACCCATATTCCAGCCTTCTGTCTTTTCTTCTTTCCACTGACTGTTGCCTTGACAATCCCTCCTGTCCTTATGTTGCCTCAATGACTTAACCTTTCAAATGGTCAAAAATATCCTCTCAACAAATCACAACCACATGTATTATGCTCGCTATAAGCTTTATATTCAAAAGCTTTATGCAGTTCTTAAGATCTCCTGAAAAGTAGATGATTGAAGAAGGAACCCAGGCTTTCAGCTTGTGCATCCTCCTCCTCATCGTCAAGCTTTACACTAGAGTACAGCCTTGCAACTTTCCTAGAGCAAACCTTATTGCATAGCCTTCATCTAGCCTATCACAATTAGACAGAGGAAAATATTCCTGGAAACACTGGGATAATGCTCAGGTCTGCAGAGAAAGGGACATGAGGGAGCTGGAGCAACCTTGATGCAGAACTCACAAAAGGCACAACAGTAAAGCCTGCAAGGTGTGCAATGAAGTAACCTGCAGCTATTGTCTACTTTCCCTATTTAGGGTCCCTTTCTCTCCTTGGCTGACAAACAGCAAAAGAAAGTCAAGTCCAGGGAGGAAAATTGGTAAAGAAAGCAGAGATCAAGATGCTCAGCTACTACAGAGGGGGAACAGGAAGGAGGTCTTGCACCCTGCCCTGTCGACTTTCCCCTCCAGGGAGGGACATCATGTCAGCAGGAAGGGAGCACAGCTATCAGCTCTGGCCCTGCATTTCACCCTTGGGACAAGTCTAGTCTCACCAGTTGGGAACCATTACTCGAGAAGTTTTTAGTTCCCTTAAATACCCATTGTCAGGCCAGTGTCCAGGGCTGGCATTCCAACCAGCCAGTCTGTTTAATCCCCTTCAAAATCCACGCTGTTTTTGCCCTCAGCAACAGCAAATGCCAGAGACAGCAGTCTGGACAGAAGAAATGGAACATTCTTTCTTAACTCTGCTTCTTCCTGCATTTTCATTCCCACAAAAAAAAACAAAAACCAAAAAACAACAACAACAACAAAAAAAACCAAACCAAACTAAAACAAAACAAACCCCCCCCACAAAAAAACCAACCAAACAAACAAAAAAACCACCAAACAAACAAACAAAACAAACAAACAAATCAAAAAATATGAGAGCTGACATTTTCCTCAATAATTTTATTATTTAGTATTCAAATTACAGCAATGCTTTTGCTTATGTACAAACACCAGTCTCTGTTCCAAAAGCAGTGTTTAGTTTAAAACTTAGTCTGCATGTTTACATTGTCAGACAGGGTAATGAGGGCATTTCTTCCATCTTCTGACGACTGGAACTCACAACTCCAAGGCTGCAGCCTTGCAGAGCTATGTCACACCCCTGTGGGTTCAGATCCACACTGTCACCCCAGAGGCCTTAGGAACTGTCATTTCTTCTGGTCTGCAGTACTGAAGTGAACCAAGTTTTAAGGAGTCAATGCCGAAATGATGCATCAGGAAACATCCTTTTAGTGTCTCTTGGAACAGGAACTCTGTGGGGAAAAAGGTAAAATTGTCTCCAAACATCGTAGAAAGAATTGTAGCTGTAAGAGATTTCCATTTTTTCCCCATACTTGTTACAACCAAATTTCTTGGTTTATAACATTTTTTGGGAAAAATACCTCTGAAGGTCTAAGGATTCCAAAACCAGTCTCAACGACCTATTGCACTTTGCAAAACTAATTACACCTTGTTGTAGGAAAACTGTTCCTCTTCTTATATGTTACCAGACCAAAGATAATCTGCTGTTTCAGAGTGCCCAGCTGCCTTTCAGAAGGCAGTCTTCTCCCTCCCCCAGCCAACATATACTTTTTTTTCTGATTGCCACTTCAGGCTGTCTTACTTTACCAGTCCTACAGTTTCTCACAGGGTATTTCAAGCCTGATCCTTGTGCCCTGTCCTCATGAAACGCTTTTGAATTTCTACACATCTTTCATTTGATTGCTTTTAATCAGGTCAACCCCCCAGCACCTGTATTCACAGCATGGGTCTCAGTGAACCTTTAGCTTGCCTCTTGCATAGCTGCCCTTGCATTCATTCCCTACCAGCCTGGATGTGATCTATTTTTACTTAAACCACTTTCTCCTCTTTCACAGCAACACCTACAATAACTTGAGTCATGGTAACATATGTACACATATTTAGTATCTAAAGATAAATAGAGACCTGTTCAAACACAGCACATACCTCAGCAGCACGACACTCTTGCTGCACCCTCATGGTGTTGTGTCACACCCTTGCGTTGTCAGATCCACTGAGACTGTACACTGCTTGGGGCAGGGAATATATCATTCTGTTCTGCACTGCATGAAGCCTAGCAAACTTGGGCACCGTGAGATGGTAATTAATGGTATTAACTGACGATCTCTGCGGACAGCTACCACCTCCACCCGCCTGACAGCCCCTGGCTAGGCTGGGGCTGAGGGGTGTCTAGCTCGGCGAGGGGCGCCCGATGGCGCAGGACCGGTCGGAGGGGGGGGGGGGGGAGTCACCATGCCTCTTGCTCGTCACCCAAGGCAGGCCCCGACCTGATGGAGCAGCCCCATTGCCGGTGCGCTGTGGCGGGACGGCAGGCTGCCGCTTCCCTGCCGCACGGCACCGCCCTGCGCCGGGGCCAACCCCGCACCCGCGGCACAGTTAACGGGGAGCCAGGCCGGCTGTTTTGTTCTGAATGAAGTCCACCAACGTAACATATTACGTCAATTTGGCGGGAGGGAAGGGGAAAAAAAAAAGGGGCGAAAAATCCCCGAAGAGGAACTAGGCAAAAGCACGTGTTCCTCTCACTGTCGCTGCATGCCCTAGCCTGGCCTTCTGCTGCCGACGGGGCCTCGCCGGCACCACGGGGCGCCACGCCAGGGAACGGCGACCCAGGGTCCCCTTCGCCGCAGGCAGGCAAACGTACGGCCCCACATCGCCGCCGGCCGCCAGCCCCGCGGGCCCGCCCGTGGCGACCCTCCACGGAAGGGCTCCGCCCCCGCCGTGCCGTCATCAGCGGGCGGGGCGCGGCATGGGCGGTGGCGGCGCGGATTGGCCGGCGCCCTGGGGGGCGGGGCGGGGGCAGCGCCAGCGGCGGGCACTGCGCAGCTGGGGCACTGGCGCGGTGAGCGCGGCCGGGACGGACGTCGAGCGAGTGAGAGAGACAGCGAGTGAGTGAGAGAGGCAGCCAGCCAGCCAGCCAGCCAACCAACCAACCAACCAACCAGCCTGCAGCAGCGGCTGCTTGGTGGCGGGAGGGAGACGGTGGCCGTGCTGCTGCTGCTGCTGCCGCTGCTGCTGCCGCTGCTGCCGCCGCTGCTGCTGAGGTAAAGTTAGTGCCGCTGCGGCCGCCTCACCTGGCGCCGCCCGTGGGCGGCCGGCGGGGCAAGGGAGTAGAGTAGGGCG
This sequence comes from Megaceryle torquata, assembly GCA_024611175.1. NCBI lineage: Eukaryota > Metazoa > Chordata > Aves > Coraciiformes > Cerylidae > Megaceryle > Megaceryle torquata. The sequence continues at coordinate 12,222 of JANIJG010019421.1, forward strand.
GTGCGGGGCTGGGCGGCCGTCCGGGACCCGGGCACCAGCCTCCGCTGCGCGGGGTGACAGGTCGAGTGGGAGTGCTGCCGCTCTCTCCGTGCAACTTTTGTCTCCTGTCCGAGGCCGGTAGTGGTGCCGCGGAGCCCTTCAGCGCTTCAGGCCCGGGCGGGCCGCCGTTGCGGCCGGTGCTGAGCCCTGGGGACGGCGGAGCTTCTCTCGCCGCCGGGGGCGGCCCGAGCCGGCGCTTCCTGGGCGGGTGGCGCGACGTGCCGCCGGCGAGGCTCGGCGATCGCGGGGCTGTCTAGGAGCCCTGGCCCCGCCGTGTGACCTGGGAAGCTGGGGCTGGTGCCCCGGCCCGGGTGGCGTCCCCGCGGCGGCGGAAGGGGTGTCCGTCGGTAGGAATCGCTGAGGCGGCTGTAGCTGAGAGGAGCGGGTGGCGCGGCGTCGAGTCGGCCTCTTCACCGGCTCTTCGCCGGGGGCGGTCCCGGCAGCTCCACCGCCGTCCTCAGCCTGGAGAGCGCAGTGGAGGTGCTGCGGCCCTGGAGCGGAGCCCTGGAGCGGAGCCCTGGAGCGGCACCCGAGCTCCGTCTGGTCCTTGTCGAGCGGCTTATTACGCGGCGGGGATCGCCGCCCTGGTGCGTGTCGGTGCAGGACTGACGGAGGGGTTGGTTGGCTTGCCGGCCTTTTAACACGATGGCAGCTCAGTTTGTACGGCCTCTTTAGTCTTTTTAATTATTATTATTTTAATGATATTTCTGAAGTGACCGTGATGCTCCCCAGCTTTCTTCCATAGCTTTGCAGGCCGAATAAAGTTTTGAGATGTTTCAGAATGGGATGTGCTTTACAGTGCCCACAGTGAAGTTAATGTACTTCTTCCAC
>JANIJG010019422.1:0-32051 GCA_024611175.1 Megaceryle torquata
GGGGGGGGGGGGGGGGGGGGGGGGGGGGGGGGGGGGGGGGGGGGGGGGGGGGGGGGGGGGGGGGGGGGGGGGCGGGCACGGCACGGCACGGCAGGGCAGGGCAGGGCAGGGCAGGGCAGGGCAGCCGCTGGCCGACATGCGTCCCGTCGCGCTCCTTCTGCTTTGCCCGCTGGCCGCGACACTGTCAGGTAAGGGGAGGCAGCGTCACCCGCTCCCCGGCCGGGCGGGGGGATCCTAGCGGTGCCCTACGGCGGCCCCGCGCCTCCCGTCCCCCTGAGCCCCGGCGTTTCCCGGCGGCACAGGGCGCTTCTGGCACATCACCGACCTGCACTGGGACCCCGACTACGACGCGGCGGCGGGAGCCGGGCGGGTGTGCCCCTCGAGCGGCTCCCGGCCCGTGCCCGCTGCCGGGCCCTGGGGCAGCCACCTCTGCGACGCGCCCCGGCGCCTGCTCGTCTCCGCCGCGAGCGCCATGAGGAGCCTCCTGCCGCGGCCCGACTTCGTCCTCTGGACCGGGTGAGGACGGGCCGGGGGCCGGGCCGGGCCGGGGGCCCGCCGGAGGGGGAGATCGGTCGCCCCCCAGCAGCGGCGGCCGGGCGGGCTCTGAAGCCGCTGCCTGACGGGGCTCTCCCCGGCTCACCGGGGCCTCTCTAGAGGGGGGCAGCAGGTGCTACAGGGACGGGCAGGGGAGGCTTCGGGGTTACGCGTCGCTCTCGGGCTGCGGGGCCATCCTGCCGCCTCTCGAGGCTGACAGGGTCTGGAGGGCAGAAGGAGCAGCCGGAGCCTTGGGGCTTGTGGTGGGTCCAGGGCTGTTTAGGGGGTAACCGCTTGGAGGAGTGCTGAGGATGTGCCTTGTAACGCACAATGGAGCCCCCGGGGGAGAGCGGAGCCGCAGCGAGGTCTCTCCGGGCCGGCAAGAGGCTCCCAACCAGCCCCAGAAATGACAAAAAGGTAAGGAAAGGATCGCAGTTGGCCTTGGTTGCCAGCCCGGTCTGACTCCTCTGAGTGCCCGAAACGCCTGGGGGAGCAGGATGTGCTCTGGGTGTCGGTGCACCAAGTCCTGCCTGTTAGAGACAGAGGCAGGAGAGCTTTCAAAACGGGCTCACGGCATTTCTGCAAACTCTAAAGAGGCACCTCAGACACTTGCCTCAAAAAGGGGCTGTTTTGCATTAGAAGTTTGAAGAACCTCCCCAAATGGAGCATGTTTTCTCCTAGCATGGTCTCCAGAAGTGGGTACCCTGTTCCCCAGGAGGGCTCAGCAGCAGCCAGTAAAAGCTGTAGTTCGCAGGGGTATTTTAAGCGTGAGTGTTCTCTTGTAATGTTTGCTTTTCTTCTAACAGTGTGACATCAACCTGTAATCTGCTGCAACCTCCCTTCCTAGCTTGCAGTGCTGTTGCCTGACCCTGTGTTTTCATTTTCTGTCTCTGTGGGTGGTTGTTCCTACTTAGACATAGTTATTGCTTCTTGTGACTTTATGTTGATTTTTGTTCGGTTGGGGTTTTTTTTTGTTGTTGTTGTTTTCTCCTTCAGAATATTTCCCCTGGTTCTTTGACATCATTTTGAATTTTAAGCATCATTGATGGGCTTGTTGACAGCCCAGCATCATCTACAAATGCCACAAGCATATGAGTGAAAGCAGAGAAGTGTGTGTCCACACTTTTGGCAGCGGATCTTGGTGCTCGCTGCCTCACCGGAGCTGTTCCTTTGTCTCATTTTAAAGAGCTTTGTTACTCTGCTGTTCAAACAGCTGTGCAAACAGCTTCACTGCACTATTAATGCTCAGATGTTGACCTGAGATGACAAAATGCTGTTCCTTGCAATATTTCCAGTCAGCTTTATTACCTGTGAAGCGCGCTGAGGCAGAGTAAGCTCCACTTCCAGGTGGGTTTTTCAAGGTAGAATGAAGTGGAGCCTGTTTTCACCTTCAGCAATTCCTTGAAACTCCTCCAGTGCCTTGGCCAGTCAACATAGCACTGGTCCCAAAAGCATCAACTTTATCTTCTTTGAGGCACAGGAGAAGTAATCAAGTTTCTCTGCCTTGCTTATCACAGCCCGTGATAGTGCTGCTTTTATTTTCCTAGAGATGATACTCCTCATGTCCCCAACGAGAAGCTTGGGGAAGAAAAAGTTTTGCACATAATAGAAAATCTGACTTCTCTGATAAAAGAGACATTTCCAGGTAAGGTTTGAGGGGATGAGAAGGGATAAGGGGCACAGAGTCTCATGGGAAGTTTACCAGGGTGAAGAAATGACAGGATTGGGAAGGGGAAAGGCACTGAAGGGCTGTGGTTGTTGGACTTGTTTGTTCTCTTCCTAGTTGCTGTACAGCATGAGGTGTGTCTGAACTGAGACCTCTGACATGCACTCACTGTTGCAGGCTAACTCACTCGGAAGAGAAGATAAGAAATGTTTCTGTATTTAGTCATTAAGACAGAAAAGGCTGCAAGATTGCTTATGCTTAATCCATGTCCGCAGTGGGGGAAGGAGCGTTATTGATGATGAAAGTTCACATACTTATCTGTAAAGCTGTGGCTTTGGGGTGGCTTGTCCCAAGGGGGGATGGTCTTTGCAGTGTTATACCCTCCATCAGCGCAGGCACGTGGCAGTGGTGAGGGTGATTTGCTTTTGCAAAGCTCTCAAAACCATGCTGGGCTTTCCCAGCCTGTGAGCGCCCTGGGGAGCTGTGGTGCTGAGGAACTGCGGCGCGAGCATCGATTCCCCCTTTTCTCTGCCTCTAGATACTAAAGTCTATGCGGCGATGGGCAATCATGACTTTCACCCCAAGAATCAGTTTCCAGGGAAGGAGCACAGGATCTACAACCAAACAGCTGAACTGTGGCGTCCCTGGCTGACTGATGCTTCTGCTGCTCTCTTCAGAGCAGGTATGGCACTGCTGGCTCGTGCTGGCAGCACTCTGGGGAGATGGGGGTGGTTAGGAGAAAACCACAAGTGGTTTCCATGCTTCTCTGCTCAGAGCAACAGTATTTATAGAGTGTTTGCAGAGGAAGGTCCAATTTAATGCTGATTGCTGTCATTGAGTTCTCCTGCTTGTGAGAAAAGAAACTTTTTTAATGCTTTAGTCTCCTGCTTTTCTTGAGTTACTGGAAAGAGCATGCAAGGTGGTGAGGTCCAGTGGAAGGAAAAGGTCTATTATGAAAGCTGCTGGTGCAGGCAGCGCTGTGGCTTTCCAGAGCTGCCCAGCTCCTGGTGCTGCTCACTGTCCCCGTGCAGGGCCTTCCTTCAACCTGGGAGGAATAACACGGCAAGAGATGCACAGCGGGAGGAATCACTCCAAATCCCCACCCTGGAGTGGCCAAGCACCTTGTCCAGAGAGTGGCTCTGCTGTGGCCATTGCCAAGGAGAGCTGAGAGGGTTGGAAACCAAGGGGTTTGGGGTCACAGTGACCAGCATGACCAGAACTGCAGCTCTTCCCTGTCGGTTGCATTTTTCAGGAGCTTTCTACAGTGAGAAGCTGCCCGGCCTAAGGACAAGAGGTCGAATGGTTGTCCTCAATACCAATCTGTACTATGACCAGAATGATGAGACAGCTGGTGAGGAAGATCCTGGAGGGCAGTTCCAGTGGCTGGAAGAAACACTGACTAATGCTTCTAGAGCAGATGAAATGGTATTAAAAGAAATGAGTAAACAAACTTTGTAGAGGGCTCCTCCCAGCCTGGAAGCTCTTCCCGCTCCTGCTGTCTGCTCTGTGCAGTCACAGCAAGCTAGGACTCTGTGGGCAGCATGAGTTTTGCCTTCAGTGCAGCTCTTGCTTTTGTAGGTCTACCTTGTGGGGCACGTCCCGCCTGGCTTCTTCGAGAAGAAACGAGGCAAGCCCTGGTTCCGGAGCACCTTTAACCAACAGTACCTGAAGATGGTGCAGAAGCACCACAGAGTGATTGCTGCCCAGTTCTTTGGGCACCATCACACTGACAGCTTTCGGATGTTTTACAATGATACAGGTACCTGTTCTGGCCACCCAGCCATTTGTGCGATAGCTCTGCAAACCCCCAGAACATCACTGCACAGGAGAGTTTGTGGTGGCTGTTGGCTGAATGCAGCTGAGAAGCCAGAAAAGGCTTGTGAAATGCTTTGGCCAGTAAGAGACAGTGGCAGTTCTGTAGCTCCAGCCCTCCTTCCTACTTACCCTCAAATTTTGTTGTTTCCCCTCCATGCCTTGCAACTTCTTGCCTGCTCCCTGTTGCTGGGCTTTGGACATCAGCTGGGACATCAGGGAGCTGTCACAAATCTTTGCCCTGGGGTTCCGAGTAGCGCTCCGGGTCTCTGCTGAGCATGGTTCTCTGCACACCCTCGCTGCGAGAACGCCAGGCAGCAGTGAATCCCAGAGCAGAGAATCTCGGCTGTTCTCAGCTGCAGCAGCCCCGTGTTCATTCCCCGCTGCCGTTTGCAGGGTGATCGGTTCCTGGGGCGCTCACTGCAGCGTGGACAGGGTGTGATAAAAGCCAAGGTGTCCCATGGGTTGTTTTGCATTTCTGTTCAGGTTCTCCAATCAATGTCATGTTCCTGGCCCCTGGAGTGACTCCCTGGGAAACAACCTTACCTGGAGTGAACAACGGCGCCAACAACCCTGGGATTCGCGTGGTCGACTATGATCCAGACACCCTGCAAGTGCTGGTAGGGGATCCCCACGTGCTGTACACTGCAGTTCCAGAAGAGCACTTTAAGGCCTCCGTGCAGTTTTAACAGGCAGGACTACAGGAGCCAGGTGGTGATGTAGGTCACAACCTCAGCCAAGATATTTCAGCCTCGTGTCTGGCACAAAGAATGTCAGTGAGTAAGGGCAAGGCGACCACAGTCAGCTGGCTGAGGCCTTCTGCTGGGATGGGTTCCCCAGGGCAGCACAGGACAGGTTTTGTTGTGTTCATGTCTTCAGCTAGTTTCCTTTGGCACTTGCTTTACTACCCAGGTAATGTGGATTACAGAACTTCTCCTTTGAGGACTTGTCAAACACCCTCCGAAAACCTTTAACCATCTAGAAAATTATTTGGGTCCCCCTATTTCCTAAATTGATTCATTTGTAACGGATCTGAATTTAGGGGAATTTTAGGGGCAGCTTCTCTTTCCTCTGCCTCATTTGCACAGAGGGGGAGGTTGGGGTGTTTGTGCCTCTCTTTGCAGTGAATAAAGCAGCTCTGGAGATGCTCTGTTTACATGTTTGTAGCATGAGAAATGAATGCTGTGACACCACGGAGGGCTGGGGAGCTAGTGAAGCAGAGAGAAAAAGGGCAAGAGGATGAGAAACAGGATGCTTCTGTGGGGGGTTCTCACCTGAGGTGCCTGTCCTCAGGTTCACATCTCGGGAGAAAGCACCTGCTGGGAGGCAGCTCACCCCTCGCTGGGCAGGGAGATGCGCTGCCTGAGGTGACAACACATCTGTCGTGCTGCACACCAGCATCTGGGAGAAGAGGCTGGTCACAGCCTAGCCAAGCATTTCACTCGAGGGCTGACCCTTTCCTGAGTTGCCCTCATTATGTTTTTCCTATCTCTGCAGGACATGGTGACTTACTACTTGAACCTAACTCATGCCAACATGATGGCCTCAGCAGGGGAAGAAGAGGTCCCAACGTGGGAGGAAGAGTATAGGCTGACAGAAGCCTTCCAAGTCCCCGATGCCTCTGCGTGTTCCATGCAGATGGTGCTGGAGAGGATATCAAAGGATCCGCGTGCTCTGCAGCGGTACTACGAGTTTAACTCCGTCAGATATGACCTCACCCCGTGCGAGGAGGCCTGCTCTGTTGATCACGTTTGTGCCATCAGGGAAGTTGATTTTACAAAATACGACGAGTGTGTTAAAAGCAGCAGCTCTGCCTCTGTCATCATCAGTGTTTGCCTTTCCTTTTTCTGCCTGCTCTTAGGACTTCTCAGTCCCCAGCATGCGCTGTGACGATGGAGAGGAAAATAAATTGGACAGAGCACAAGTTGATGATGCGCGTGAACCGGCACTTGTGAGTGCTTTTGGCATCGAGGACTTACTGGGAAATGAGACCAAGTTGGTGGCTTTGACTGAAGGTTCTGTGATGTTGATTTGAAATCATGTAGAAAAGCTTGATGTATCAGGAGAAGGCAGTGATGGCTGCAGTGTCTTCTTATGCCAGACTGACTTGAATGGGGAAGTCTCTCTCCCACTGTGACTTCTGAGGTAGCATCACAAATCAGATGAAGACCAGGCCTCCCTGTGCCTTTGACCACGGAGGAGATCTGTGAGCTGTGGTCCTGAGGAGTCTGCTGCCAGGGGGTTCCTCGCGTTGGTACACACATCTCTGAAAGAGCACGCAACTGGCAACCTAGAAAGTCTTGGCTTGGTGGCCTTACACAGCAGCAGTCGTGTCTTTGGCTTATGAGCGAAGCCAGGGGGATTGGTTCTTTCACAGTGTATGAACTTCATCAGGTGCCTGACTTTGGGGTATCAGTGTCAAAGATGAGGCTTCAGACTAAGAAGCTCGATGATTACTATTGTTTAAGAGTTTGCTTGGTTTTTTTTCCCCCAGTTGCTGAGCATAAACTGTGCTCTCCTAACTTGCATCCAAGTTGGGGTTGTGCTCGGAACACGCAGCCTGAGCACACCTGGGATGGGCTCACAGCTCGGCTGCGTGCTGCTGACGGGCCGTTCACAGGAGAAAGGGCTGCAGTGCGAGGATCGAGTCTGCGAGCGGAGCAGCGTAGGCTGGGTGCGCAGACGGGGGTTTGTAGGCACAGGGACGTGCTTATCGGGGCAGCTGCCGTGGGATGGATCCGTCCTGTCGGAACAGGAGAGTGGGCACAGGAGGAGCGATGCTGCGGGTGCTGCCGCGGGCTGTGCTGGGACTCGGCGGTGGGAGCGGCTGGTACCGGCCGCGCCCCTGCTGCGAATGCCTCCCCGGCTGCTCCCCGAGCTGCGGGGCTGCCTGCCCCGGCTGGGCCCTCGGTCCTCCCCGCACTCCCGTCCCCTCCAGCTCTGCGCACCAGAGCTTCCCCGGAGCAGCTGCGGCTCTCACGGGGACCAGCGGCAGGCAGGTTCGAGGTTTTGCTGTGTCCTGGTGACACGGCGGTGACAGTGACGGCACCTTGTCCGTCACCCGCTGCGTGAGGGGGAGCGAGCGATTAAAGCGGTTATGGAAAAAGCAGTGCCGGTGAGCGCTGTCTCTCCAGGCTGCGATTTGCCTCCCGAGGGGGGAGCGTGAGCTCTGCTGGGACCTCCGGGGCGGCGAGCGGGCGCTGCTGCCCGGACGGGGGCAGGAGGAGCGCGTCCCCCCGCTCCCGGAGAGCCGGGCCCGCGGCCGGGCAGGGGGAGGGGAGCGGCCGGCACCGCCCCGCCCGGGGGGTGCGGCGGGAGTTGCCGGGGCGTGGCCGCCGGCCCCGGGGCGGAGCCGGGCCCGGGGAACGGGACGCGGGCGCGTCTGGCCGGTCCCCGCCGTCCCGGCCGGTCCCGCCGATGGCGCCGCGGTTCGGGCCGCTGCAGTTGGCGCTGGCGGCGGCGGGGGCGGCGGCCGCGGCCCTGGACGTGTGCGCCGACGGGTGGGTGGCGGCGGGGTACGCGCGGGGCGGGCAGCCCGGCTGGGCCGCGCTGACTCTGGCGCTGCTCGCCGCCGCCTCGGTCGCCACCCAGGCCTGCAGTTGGCTCTGGCTCCGCTCCGACCCGCCCGCCCTGCGCCCCGACGTGCGGCCGTGGCTGCTCGCCGCCATCCACCTCCTCCAGCTCGGCTTCCTCTTCAGGTACGGCACCCTCCCCGCTGCTTTCCGCCGGGGCCCCCGCAAGGCCTCCCCTCCCCGCCATCGCCTCGGCTTCCCACCGGTGCCTACCCCGGTCCGCAGGCATCCCCTGGTCTTCCGGGCATCCTCCCCCCGGCCCCTTCGCTCCACCCCAGCCTCTCTCTGTCCTCCCAGGCTGCCCTTTTACCCGCTGCAGTGGGGCGATGGGGGCCCGACCCTCTCCATCTACTGCTCTGCGCAGGGAGCCCCTTGGACACCCTGACACCTCCATTCCTGGGTGTTGGGATGTCCAAGGGGCTCCCCAGGCAGAGCTGGTTGGTCCAGCTCCAGGTTAAATCCAGGTGGAAACGTGTGGGTGGGAGCCACCTATGTCCCTCCAGCTAAAGTTTCCCACCCCGGTCCCAGACTGCTGGCTTTGTTCCATCTCCCGTCGCCGTTGGCACTGCCAGAGGCCTCCTGCCAAACCAAGCAGGGCCTGCGGGAGCCGTGAACACCCCAAGACCTTGTCTCAGCCTCAGCTTTCCTGGCTGGTTGGGCAAGCGAGGTGGCCATGCTGGGCCTGCCTTGCCTGGGGGAAGGAAATCATCTGGCAGCTTCTGCTGATGCTTGGGTCCACGCTTGAATGTCATACAGCAGCTGGGCGTTGTGTGAACACTGTTGGTGCTCAGCTTGGGAAGGGGGAGGGATTGCTTTGAGTATAGGTCAAAGTGTTTTAAGTTGTCCTGCCAGGGCAGGATGAGGACAGAGGGGCACGCTGTGTCCCCTGACCAGAGGCTGTGTCCCCATACAGGTGTCTCCACGCTCTGAAGGTGGGCTGGAAGGTTTGCTGGGCAAAGGCAGAGGATGAGGAGGAGCAGAGCCGCATGGCCTTCCTCTCCCATGACATCAGCATGCTGCGCCTCTTCGAGACCTTTCTGGAGAACACCCCGCAGCTCACCCTGCTCCTCTATGTGATCTTGCAGACAAATAAGGCAGAGCCTTCCCAAGGTGAGGGGTCTGGGGCCAGGGGAGGGGGACTGTGGGAGCGCAGGGCTGAGGTTGGGGTGGGCTTGGACAGGACAGACCAGATGGGTTGTCTGGAGGCTGCAGGGCCCAGTAGGACACTGTTCAGGACACCTTGCTTGGGGTGTCATTCTTCTCCCACATCACTCCTTCCATTGATGTGACACATGGCAGGGTGGACCTTTGTCCTGTGCTTGCATGCCCTAGTGGACAATGCTGGGCTTGGGGTGGGAGGGTTGAAGCTGGGGGACCTCTGTGGTCATTCCCCTACATGACCCAGGAGAGGCTAAGGTGAGGAGAGAAAGCTGGACCCTGCCAGAGAGTGGGGAGATGCTGCTGTCGATGTGGACAGAGGATGGAGTGCGGGCCACCAAGGAGGTGCTTTGGTGCCCATCCCATGAGCAAGTGTCACCGCAGTGCAGTGAGGAGCCCAGTCATGTGCTGGGTGGGTGGAGCCCACAGTCCTCTCCTGCCTCTGGGCCAAGGGTTTCCTGGGTTGGGAAACAGGCTCTACAGAGCCGCTTGGTCCCATTGCCATTTTCCCTGCCTCCTGGGCAAGGCCGGGCACCAGCCTGCTCCCGAGGGAGGGCAGGAGGCCCAGGGCAAGCTCTGCCCCTCCACAGCAGCTGCTTTGTGAGCTGGCATTTTAGCAATGCTGGGCTGAGGGGAGGGTGAGCTGGGCTGGGCCTCAGTCTGCCCTCACTCCAGCATCTCCACTGCTGTGTTTGCAGGGCTGGGGGTCTGCACTGCGTTCCTGTGTGTGACCTGGTCTCTACTGGACTACCACCAGTCCCTGCGCTCCTTCTTGCAGGACAAGTGCAAGCTGAGTCTGAGCTCCTCCATCATCTACTACCTGTGGAACCTCTTTCTCATCTGCCCCCGCATCCTGGCGGTCGCCCTCTTTGCCCTGCTCTGGCCCTATGGCGTGGCCATCCACTTCCCGCTCGTGTGGCTGGCGATGTTCCTCTGGGTCAGCCTGCAGGGCACGGACTTGATGGAGTCACCCGGCCCTGAGCAGCTCTACCGCGCCATGGTGGCCGTGATCCTCTACTTCAGCTGGTTCAATGTGTCACCGGGGAGGACGCTGTACCGCAGCATCATTTATCACGGCTTCATCCTGGTGGACAGCACACTGCTGACCCTGTCCTGGCTCTGGTGCCAGCCCCCCTCTGACGAGCGCTCCAACCTCATCCTGGTGGTGTCTGCTGCCCTGCCCTGCTACCTGCTGGGGCTGGTGCTGAGAGTTGTCTACTACAAGTGGCTGCACCCCAACATGCGGGCGCAGCAAGACAGTGCCTATGATGAGGTGGATGCCGATGGGAGTGATGAGCTGATGAGTTGCTCGCTGTCGGCACCAGACCTCGTGAACAGGCGGATGCAATGGATGGCCCAGACCCAGTTCCCTGTCTCCTGGCCAGCAGGACATCGTGTCCTAAATGGGACTGCTGCTGGTGAGTCTGCTGTGTGAGACTGGCTCCTTCAAAGCGACTTACCAGAGAAATATGTCTGTTAGTCCTGTGCCAGGTTTTGCCCCCACAAGTTTTGGGCAGCTGGTGGGACCTGGCGGAACCCAAGGGGGACATGCAAGCACCCAGAGAGTCCCATGGCACACAGCATGGAGCCCTTGGCTGTGTCCTCAGGGAGACCTGCAGTGCTCGTGGGGCATCCAGCACATTGTGGCTGTGCTGTAGTGTCAGCTTCTCTTTTTATTTATTACATTTTCCCAATAAAATAATAATAAAAAAAGAAAAAGCACAACAGTTTGGTCTCTGTCTGTGCCTCTCCTGTGCCTGCTGCTGCCTTTGCTGCTCGGAGCAGGGGGCGCTGGGGAGTGAGTGGTTATTCACTCCTTGGCAGCAGCTCCCTGAGCTTTCTGTTTCCAGCCAGGATTCCCCCACCCCGTTGTGCTGGTAAGGGCAAAGATTGCACGTTATCGACACGTTCAGGGAGGGACAGGGCAGGAGGCAGGGACTCCCCAGCACTGTGAGAGTGGCTGCCCCAGGCGGGCAGGGTGGGGAGGTGCCCACACCCTGGGGAGGGTGTTGTGGGGCAGTGCAGGGTCAGGGTGCAGGGGTGGCTGTGCCCCTGCCTTGGGGCAGTGCTTTGCCCCTTCAGCAACAGGGCAGCGCTTTCTGGTGGGGCTTCTCTGTGGACAGAAACACTGGTTCTGCCACTTGCCCCGTTTGCTGGGTGCCTCCCTCCCTGCCCTCCCCTTCCTGCTCTGGGCTGAGCGGGACAGAGCTGAACCTCTAACCCATGGGCAGGGGTTACATGGGCCACGGTGCTTTTCTCCTTCGAGCAGCAAATGCTGTTTGTGGGGTGGGGATGGGGGGGGGGTGGTTGTGCAGTGCCCTGGGGTCCCATCCTCCTGCGGAGGGTGGGCGGTGGCTGTGTCCCATGGTGCAGTGTGCCTGAGCAATCTGCCTTGTTGCAATCCCTTGGTTAGCATCCCCACCACCACCCCCCCGGCTGGTACTCCCAGTGCTGGGACCAGGCCAGAGTTGTCCACAACCAGTTTCTCAGCCATTGCTGTGGTCAGTACTGGGCTATGCTGGCTCCTGGGCACCTGCTGCTTGCCCAGGCAGGGCTGCTCCCAGCTCAGTGCCAAAACATCAGCAGACCCCAGAACAGCCCCCGGTGCTTTTCTACTGTTGCCCAGCCAACAGCTCTGGGCACATCCTGGGGGCCCACAGCACAGGCCCTTGGCCCTCCCCCCCCCAGCTCTGTCACCCGCCTTCCTGGTCTCCTCCTGGGATGGGAGGAGACCCAACTGCACCAGGACAGGGAAGGCAGCAGGATGCAGCTAGAGGAGTAGCTGACGCCACTTTCACAGCAATTCCTTTAACAAGATAAGGCCATGGCCAAGGCCAGTGGCACCACAGCAGAGTTGGGAGGAGGCTCATTTGTTGGCCTTGTGCAAAAGAAGAAAGGAAGGGGCGGTTTGTGCTGGACTATGCAAGCCCATGTGCCTCCCGTGGGAGGTCCAGAGCCCAGGAGCTGGTACCTCCACCGCTGGGTCTTCAGCGGCTGTGCGAATGCCACCAGTGCCACCACGCCTCTCCCTGCCCATCGCAGGGGCCAGGGAGGGGCTGCAGAGGTGTCAGAGAACAGGCTGAAGCAGCGACTATAGAAAATAAAGACTTTTATTTTTTTTCCAGTTCATAGGACAGTTCCCATTACACAGACCACATGTGGGCCAAGCTCCACAGCTGGCAGCACCCAGCTCTCCTGCTGCTGAGGGCTGGTGCAGGCTCCAGGGCTTCTGCTGCTCTCTGTGGGCACCAGCATGGGCATCTCCCCCCCAGGCTCCTGAAGGCAGCAAAGACTGGTGGATTGGGTGGGTTTTTAAAGCAGCTGGGGTGAAGCTGGAGAGGAGGCCAGTGCCCCAGGCCAGCAGGACTCCGGCATTTGGGTTTGTTACCAGTTCAGCTACAGCCAGGTCAGGGTAATGGGAGAGCACAGAGACAGAAGAAAATTCAATGCTTGGATAGAGGTGCTGTTCCTGCCACACAAAACAGGAAAAGTCCTAAATTCAGCCAGCAGGGGAAAAAAAATAAAATAGCCAGGTCAACCTTTATTAAACTGAAATGCAGAAATGAACCATCAACCTCCTGTTATAAAAGTACTTTACATACATTCAAGGAAACTGTATAAATAGCAGTATGAAATGTCACTGGCTGCAAGAATTCCACATGGCTAAAATTCTGCCAACATCGTAAAATTTCCTTAAAACATTTTGAAGTAAACAAACAGAAAGCAAAGCCAGCCAGCTGCCAGGGTGCTTGGTACCTTGGGTCCAGCACTCGCTGCAAGTCCCTGGGCAGAACGCGTTCCCCCTCCCTGCGGGGCTCTCCTGGGAGCCGCTCTGGACCTCGGTGAAGCGAAGGGGCTGCTGAGCCACGCCGGGTGGTGGGAGGTTAAGGCACAGGTTTTAATCCCAAAGTTCAGCCAGCTGGAACACCAGACGTGCTCCGAACAGGCTGGTTCACAGGCTGGGACATCTCCCGAGCCCGCTTACAGAAGACCTTTGGACGGGCTGGGCGCCCACTGAGAGGATGCAGCACAGACTCATCTGTGACAAGCAAGTCCTGGTCTTCCGGGCACATTTCAGACCCAGGGAGCAACAGGGCTGCTGCTTGGCATGTCTCGCTTCCCACTAGACCACTCTGGCTGATGCAGTAAACACCACTTCCCCGGGACTCCAGCTGAACTGGACACTGTGGAACCAGCAGTAATGGAGCTGTAGCTCGCTCTGCCTTGCACAGGGCCCATGCTGACGTGAAACACCAGCACACCCCCCACAGGGGCTGCCCCAGCTGCGTGGGACCATCCAGTATCACACCTGAGCTCTGCATCTTGCACAACCAGCAGAAGGGAGAACAAGAACATCCCTCTGTGGGTTCCCTACTTCTCCAACCCTGCTGCTGAGCACGACACAGCGCGTCCCCAGCTTGCTCCAGGAGCTCTTGCGACCAGAGCGGCAGCTCCCAGTGCAGCCGAAAGACTTCCCCTCCACTGAGCTCTCTTGGAACACCCACAGCAGAACTTGGTTCCTCGGATTTTTCTGATGGGCTGGGAGGTCACGTTGCCCAGAGGCAGCAGCTTCGGCACAGGGCCTGCTCCTGAAGCAGAGAGTTCCTGGGGAAATGCGCAAGACTCGGAGCGTCCGCCTGAGATCAGAGCACACAGCCAACACTGAGCAAGGAGCTGGACAGAAAGCAGACTGCTCCTGATTCCCATGACCGCCCTGGGGAAAGAGAATCTCCTCTGATTTTATTTTGTTGGGTTTTTTATTTGTTTTGTTTGTTTTTTAAAGAAAAACTGGAGCTAGGAACATGTGAATCACAGACCTCTGTATCCAGGCCCTTAACTCTAGGGATCCAAGCCTCTTGCTCTAGGAACCTTCTCCACAGTGGTGACCAGAAAGATCCCATGGGCACAGCAGAGCAGGTGCTGAGCTGGCCCAGCAACTCCCCCTGCACTGATGGAAATAATCCCTCAGTAATTAATGCCACGAAAGGAACGCAGCCAACACATCACCAACTTCTGTGGGCACAGCCTGAGGGGGTCAGGATCCTCCCTGAAGTGACACTCGGTCGGACCGGTCCCCCGTGGGTCTCAGATGGGTGAGGCCAGGCTGGAGATAGAGACCTGGCTCTGCTGCAGCTGCCGTGTCTGGCTCAGCAGCGGCGTGCGCCGGGGCGCAGCAGGCACAGCTTCTGTGCAGAAACCCCAGGCACCTGTCCATTTGGTGCCAGCAGGGTAGAGGAAGGAGGCAGATGCCACTGAACTCAGCCTGACCTGGCACAAGGGCAGCTCTCTGTGCCAGCCTCCAGCCACCTATTGCCAGCCAGTGCTTCTGCAGGTCACTGACTCCAGCCTGGTTTGGTTTTTTTCTGAGATGGTAGCGGAAAAATCAGCGTAACCATCACTCCCAAGGCCAGTGTGCTCCAGGCTGCCAAGTCACAGGTCTTGGAAAATTAAGTCCCTCTGGTCTGTAACTATATAGTTAGGCTAATGCAAAGAAGAATATAAGAAAATTGAATCTGATTCTACTAAAAGGAACTTACTCTTACACACGGAGTCAGGAAAGCAGAGGTGCATGTTAATAACCATACCCTTCTCTGTAACACACACGAGGATTTAGTTCTCTCAAACTATTCCTAGTCCAGACAGGGACTCTGCTCACATCTGAGCAGTCTGTAATAGTGTTGTGCTCAGTCTAAAGTTCATAGGCAGTTTTGTTTTCCTTCACAGGGAAAATCTGTGGGCTCTATGGTCTGGGTGATGCATCCCTGGAATCCAGTGATCTCCTGCTTGTTAAGAGGCTCGTGCACACACGGGCGAGAAGCTACCGGGATCAGCTCAGAACATCAACAGTCTCCTCGACAAGGAACCACGTATCCCAGAAACATTCCTTATCTTTCTTTTTCCAGTAATCCCACGATGAGGAAATAACATAAGGACATTGTAATAAATTAACTGCTTCGAACACCCAGGGAAGGAGAGAGGACACGTTTCACAGCAATAGAGGTTATTTTTGACATTTTCATTAATATTTCCTATGAAAAAACCCCAGCTATTTTTGACTTTGCAAAACAAGGGAGGTTCATCTCTGCCATCAGTATTTTTCTATAAAAATAAGGTTTTTTGTTTACTTGGGTTCTACAGCTAAGCTGAATAGAAAGGAGAGGGCTCTTACAAACACTTCTGCTGTTGTATCAGTCCCTCCACCTGGAGACTACCTGCTAGAGGAACTCAGCTGGCTGCTGTCTGTCTCTTCTTCAGAAAAGCTCTAGCACTGCTGAGTCTAGTGCTTTTTTATAGGACACCTTTGAACTTGGCAGGGCCTGTGCTCCTGAGGAAACGACCTAGTGTCACGTTCTACTGTACAGTTTGCATTAGGTTTGTTTTCTTCATCAAGCTGAAAAAGTGAGTCCCCAAATGTATGAGATGTCTGCCTGCCCGGCGACAGGGAGGGCTTGCAGGAGCTGCAGTCACATCTTTGCTCCAACTTCTTACAGGAAGTCTAACTCAAGGGCTTGGTGAAGGGACACGAGGTCTGCATGATTGGTGATCCTCCAGAAAGGCATGTTGTGCTGTAAGAGAGATGACAAAGTCAGGTTTATCACAGCGAGCTTACAGCTCAGTGGAAGCAGACAAGGTAGGCATGCAGGGCTGCGCTATGCCGTGGAGCGCACCGTGGTCGGGAAGGATCCCTCAGCTGTAAGCACACCGCTGTCTGAAGCCTCTCTTATCTGCACAGTTGTTTACCAGAAACCCTGCTTTGCCCTGTCATGATGAAAAATCTTGGTATGTGGCTTTGAGCTGCTTGCTTTACCCAGGAAGGACTTTCCAGGGCTTCCAGGAAACCTGCACCGATGACCACTGGCATAAGGCTGACAGTGTGAAGCCTGCAGTGGTCCCCACGGTGATCTGTGCACTTGACTGCCTTTAATTAGCACGACTGAACAACCTAGTCAAGCCTTCCCAAATCAATGAAACTGTCTGTTCCTTGTTTGTGCTACTGGTAGATGCTGGGTATTGATCTAACTGCTGGCAAGCGAGCCCTGGCTCCTTTGTGCTTCTGAAAAATGGCATTACCCCGACTGCTGTGAGCTAGACCTGCTACACCAAGATCCTGGGACAATGTTATATGCAAATCCTGAACAACAGTAAAACTTTAAACACCCAAGAGCCAGGAAACTCCTCCTCTTAATGCAGTGAAGGATCTCTTGCATCAAAAGCAAAGTTTCCCGTGGCTGCCCCGGCCTCAAGAGGTGAGCCCTGGAAAAAATCACCGCAGAAGACAACTGCTGCAGTAACCTCCCTCTGCATCCACCTACATCCCACCTCTGCAGAGCCAGAAACTCACCTGCTTGGCTGCAACTTCTTCGTCACGCCCATCTCCAATTACCACATAAGTGACTTTCTTCCCAAATCGTGACACGATCCTCTCAAAACAGCTCTCTTTACCTGCCAAAGGACAACCCCACCACAATGAGCCTGAGGCAGAGAGGAACAGAAGCCTGAAGAGGTCCCTTCTTCCCAGTACAGAAACACATTCTTGTCTTATTGGGAAGGGGATAACACCCAGTTCTGCTCATGAGGTCAGAAGCCAGCACTATTACGTGGCCAGCTGGCCCACAGCAGCCACTGGGGCTGCTCAGATGCAGAAATTGTATTTCCTGTGTAAAAATCCCAACTAATCCACAGCAGGAACCTCAGTGCCTGGTGCTCAGCACAACCCCTTACCTATTTTTGTAGCACTATAAATATTTTCGATGGGAAACACCTCGCCCAATCCATACAGGAGAACTTTGGCAAGAGCTGGCACCAGTTGGGTGGTTGTGATCAGGATGTTCACACAGTTTTTTCTAGAAGAAGAAAAACACTTGTAAAAGCACATCTATGGCCAGTGGTACCACGGGCTGCTCCAGGCACCTTGCTCAGCTTCCAAAGTGCCATGTGCTTTGGTGTTCCAGTTCCAAGAGGCATTTTAGGCCAAGATTTTCATTTGTGGTTTTTGTTTGTTTGCTTTTTCTTTTAAACAGAACTTCTCTGGCAGAAATGCAGTTTTGGGAGCAGCGTCCTACTACGGGGACCTTCCCAACAAATGCTGTGGCAGAAAAATCCCAGAGGGTGCTCAGGAGTGGAATTCCCACTCTCCTTCACTTTGGTTCCCAGTATTCGTGACAAACAGCAATAGAATTACACGTGGCCACTGCTGCAACACCGCGGTGCACGCAGATCTAAGTGAGAGAAAGAAAGGGCTGAGAAAGCAATAAACACATTTCCAGTTTCCATACCGGGACTGTATGAGTAGCAGGGACTTCAAAGCAGTTTCCAGCCAGGAATCCGTCAGCACCTCTATATCAGTCCTTAGTCTCTGCAGAGCTTCCCTCTTCTGCGGGCTCAGAAGGCCTGGAAGGGAAGCAGCACAAGCTTTCCCAGCTGAGCTGGTGAGTCTGACCCAGAGCCAGCTACTGCTCAGCAGCTGCTCTGCAATAAATAACCCGGTACTGGAGGCATCTGGAAGCTGAGACTGCCTGGAGGCAGTCAGCTCCCAGTGACACAGACCGTGCAGACACCCACCTCTGACTGACTGCAGGGAACTGGGTACTTTTCTCTGATGATCTCAAACCATTTCTCAGGATACACGCAACAAAATGTGCTTCTTGTACAAAGCACTCAGAGCCGTGGGTGTTGTTTGAGGCCAGAGACAGCAGGGGAAGGAACTCCTGCAGCCACCCTCTCTGACTTCCCAAGGATCATTTCCACTTAAATCCCTTTTAAATATATTTTTTTTAATCCATTTTAAATATCTTTTTTTTTAATCCCTTTAAATATCTTTTCTTTAATCCTTTTTTTTTTAGCCCCTCCCTTTTCTTTTTAATCCTCATAATTTTTTATTCCTCTTAACATATCTTCTCCCACAGCTTCCAGTTTTGAATTAAAAGTGGCCAGAAATGGAGCCCATCCTCTCAATAAATGTAATTAAATACAGTAAATGTCAGTAAATACAAGAAAGGAGCACCTTGAGTCTGAACCTCTCTCCACCCAATTCCCAGCCGTGATGTACGAGCTCCCCACGTCACTCCAGCCCTGAATGAAGTCCTCCACCCCGGGGGCCATGGAGGGACCCACCACAGGCTGCACTGACAACTGCTTTACCACGTGGCTTTAGACAGATCCTGAAAAGCTTTGCATCCAGGTTTCCCACGTGCAAATCCTGGAATCATGGTCTGCTCCCTACCAGAAATAAGGTCATTGCAGGATGCTGACATACAGACTTACACTGAGGCTTTTAAGGCTGAAAGTTAAAGTTTTGAGCAGCTAGTTTATAGAAAGTATGGCCAAGAACATGTTCTATCGAGGTTTTTTTCTGCATAGGCAAAGGGTACTCAAACCCACAACTCACCAGGCCAAGTCACCCTGCCAGGTGAGCTGCTCCAGCAGCACCCCTCTCCCAGAGGTATCAACGTTAACGTTCAACTGAACAGAAAATCTATCTACAATATTGTGGTCTGAATCATTATTACTCCTTTGGCCTTGGAAGGGAAGCAAAACTAGAAGATTTTAAGTGACTTTGTGAACAGACAAACGAGGTGTTGCATCAGACTACGAGCACAACGGCCAAAAGGGTGAACGCTGCATTTCCTGACAATCACATGATAAAAGATAGATTATGTAAAGACACGAGTGAAAAGACCTCCTAAGCAGCATGATATGCAAGTTTAGGCCCCTTCTAAGCAGAGTGACAGGCTGCTTTTCATACCAAATTAGCAAAGGGACACTTGTTTCCATCAAAAATTTCCATCAAAAATTAGCCCATACACACAGGACCAACCGAGCACCCCTGCCTGTGTGGTATCTCCTGGACTGCACTGGCACGCCATTGGAAGATGCACCCTCTTGGATTCCATGGGGATTTGATCCCATTTAGCTGTAGGAGAATGGTTATTTTTCATGTCCAAACATTCAGGAAAGCAAAAGCTCTGAGAAAGGTCAGTCTGGCACCAGAGATTCTGTTTAGTGCTCAGATAGTGGTGCAGGTGAACACTCACCTCCAACATTAGTTTTGTATTTGTCGTAGATCTCTCGTACCCTGCGGTAGCGGAAGGCCAGTTTTCTCATCCAGTCCACTCCACCCTGGACACCAACTGAGGAGCTGTGATTTGCGTTACTCCCTGAGCCACTGAAGCCATCCGTGGAGAAGTTATAATTGCTGTTTCAGGAAAGCAGAGCAGTTAGGTGAGCCACAGCACAGCTTTTCTGGTGGGGTTGCAGACTGACAGCAGGAAGAAAGCGCTTTGAACTCTGCACCCTACCGGTGGGGATAACTTCGATGGGCAACACGTTCTGATCCAACAAGAATTGCTGCTGGTACTGAATCCACCTCTTCCTTCACAGACTCCACTACAAAACCTTCCTTTGCTCTTTGACTGCTCACTCCTCAGTGATAAAGAGCATCCTTCCCACTAACCCATTTCTCATCCCACAGTAACAAACCCCAGCATAGCATCTTCCAAACATAACACCCGTGCCTTTAGATGGAAAGACACAGCTGCAGCTCCAAAAGCAGGTGAGCTGCTTTACCAGCTCGTGAGTGCAGGAAGCAGGTCCTGCTTCACCACTTTCCCCATATTTCTTCCTCCCTGACAGACAGGCACTTCTCAGACCTTTCCAGGAGCCAGTTCAGCTCATTAAGGCAGCAGGAAACTTACCCTCACCTCACTTCATGAGCACCATCAGCTCACAGAGGGAGGCAAACCACAGGGAGGCTTTCAAAGGTCAAGATCATGACATTGGGAGCATTGGTTCTCCACCATCACATGTGACTGAGCACACAGGGGACAGTACCATTCACATCGTAATTCTGAAAGTCTTAATGTTTTGCAGGGCCAACAGCAAACGCCGGTTGCCACCTTTCATCCCCTACACAACACTGACCTTCATTCCTCAACCTTGTTTGGGTTTGAAGTCCCCACAAACCACAGATTACATCAGCTATACATTTCATGCATTCATCAGTACACCACCTTAAATCTTGCCCATTGTCATCAGATGCCACATCTTCTATGTGTACCTGGTCACACTCCTGGTTAAGAGAAAAAGATAAAGTCACGTTGTTATAATCCAGAAACGCACTGGTCATCTGAAACCCTTCTGCCATTTCACAAAAGCAAAGCAAACCAAAACTACCCCCAAACCACAGGATCTGGTCAAGTAGGGACATGCAATTTGATCAACACAATGGTCAATTCTGTTACCAGAGAGTCCCAGCACAAACCCTGGACTGATGCTGATTTAGCCTGGAGATAAAACTGCAAATGCCTTAGGACAAGAAGGCAATTTTCCTCTTTTCCACAATTTCCCACTGCTGCTACTAACTGACACCTACAGTGGGAAGTGGTGATGTCAACCACACAGTTAACACAAGAGACTGTATTTGTTGGTTTGTTTTTCTGGGGCAGTGAGGTAACTGTCATTACCACCTTTGCAAACTTCACAGCCACAAATGGAAACTTGATTTAAATTTCTATTTGCATCAACAAAACCATCTTGTTTTCCCATGACGTACATCAGTGATGCACCTACAAAGAATTGTTCTTCCTAAGCTTTTAACTAGTCCTGTAAGTTCTGCAAATGAGGTTCATTTGTTAAATTGTATCAAAGATGACACGAGTCAGAAAATTTGCTATTTCCAACCATTTAATTCCAGGTTCCAAGGTAACATCCCACCTTCCTGTATAGGTTGTGTTACTATCTGAGAATCTAGCACAGCACGGGGCGTTGCCATGATTACAGCAAAGATTCATATTCAACTTTGTGGAAGTGATGCGGAAGGGTGAGATGGAAATACAAATTCTGCAAAGAATACTGCCCAGGAAAGAGGATGGGAGCTAATCAGAAGTTCTTGAGGCAGGATGGGAAGGGGAGAGCAGCAGAGAGAGCTTGCAGGCAAGAAGCAGCAGGTTCTGGGAGACCTGCACATGTGCAGTGTGCTTGCCTGTGGGAGTGTGTCCTCCACAGTTGTTACGCAGCCAGCGTTACCTACTGAGACACTGGCTGAGATGCACAAGTTGTATTCTGTCCTTGGCTCAAAGTCTCTGGGAACTGACATTCTCAAGGTCACCTTTTTCCCCACATCTCTGGTCTCCATTTAAAAACAGGGTCAGTGAAAGCAAAGTGTTTATCAGCCCAGGATGTAAATATAAGACAAAGCAGACATCAGTGGTTTGGTTTTTATTTTCATGGGCTTGAGTAGAAACCCATCAGAGCTCATGACACTAGAAGTCTTCAGAATTCCAGTCTCAGGTAACAGAGTCCACCTCTGATTTGGTTGTACTCAGAGCTACTTCAGCTCTGTCAGACTGTGATGTTTCAGCATTAAGTGGCTCTGAAGCACAAGCGGCCTCACGTGCAGTTTAATTCTAAGTCAGTACAGGGAGTTTTGCTTTTCAAAGACATTGGCCACGTACCTCCAAGTCATTGAAAAACAAGTGAGTATCAGCTACTTCAAAAATCATCTCCTCCATGGACAGACCTGAGCCAATCACTAGAGTTGGATCCTGTCAAAAGAAAAAGAGAAAACGTAAATTTGCTGCAGTTCCAGGCAGAAGCAAATTGATACATCTGCATTCCGTGGTGTGAACTACAATTTCCCTAATATTGTAAACAACTCAATTAAAAAAAAACAAAACCAAACCCCAAAACTCCACGTTCTGGTAATACATAGACAGAAAATGTGACACAAATCATTTCAGTACTTCATAACAGGGACTGATGCGTTTGCAGAGGCAACACAAACAAAACATTCAAAAATCTTCAATATATTTTGAAGGAGAAAAAGCTACTTCCTTTCACTACGCTCTACGGCCTCAGGAATTGCCAATGATGATAAAGCCAGTTTGCTACTTTAAGACTTGTATTGTTAGAAGGGAAGTGTTTATGTCCACGTCCTAGCTCTGTATAAAGCCAAATTTAGTGTTCTTTCCCCACACCAAAAGCGCCAACAAGTTAAAAGTATCACCCGGTACCAATTTCTACTGCCTTTCCAGTTTAACATTTAATTCTGCATGACAGATAATGGCTTTTCTTCCACAGAAAAGACAATATTACCTTGCCATATTTTTGAGCATAAGACCCTGTGAGAAGGGAATGGAAGATTATGATGGTCTCATCCAGGTCCCAGAGAAACACTCGCTGAGTAAAGAATAAAAGCAGATTAGAGCTGAGATATTCAAAGTGCTGAGATACAACAAAGGAGCAGGTTTTAGGGTTAATTTTAGGGTTAATTGCAGCACACATTTAACAGATATAAACAACAGTATTCATCTTACAAGCTGAACACATCACTGAACTCTTCCAGTTTCCTGCAGTGGAGTTTATAATCTGCTACAGCGCGACTACGTGCTCAGAATAGGGCTCCCCGGTCAAACTATTTCAAAAGCTTCACTTGCTTTGTGAGCATAAAAGCAAATCTCAAGAGCACTAATGAACTTTAGAGCCCTGCTGGGATAGAAGTTTACTGTCTGAAAACTGGAGAGCACCAGGTCAATGACCTTGGTATCTGAGATACCTTGTCAAGACAAGTAAAGGGGATTGGCTTTGAGGAATAGTAGAGTTCCAGTGCAGAAGGACTTTGATAAACTTGAGAACTGAGCCAACAGGAACCAGAGGAAGTTCAATAACTGCAGATTCTACACGTGGTATGGAATCATGTCTCATATTGGTGCAGGCTGGAAGGAGCTGGAGGGTGGAGTGGACATGAGGTGCGGTGTCGGCCAGCAGCACTCTCTCCCTGGGGATAAGATGAACCGTGTGCTGGAGGACACTAAGTGTGCCCAGTGACAGAAGGAAGGTGCTGTCTCACCCTACCTGGCACAGGGAAGGTCACCTCAGGCTGCATCCCCAGTTCCAGAGGTATGTGAGGAAATGGCCAGCAAAAAGCTGTTGAGAGGGTCAGCAGCCTAGAGAAGAGGCTGAGGGAGCTGTGATGGTTATCTTGGCAAAGAGGAGATTCAGAGTGATCTAATAGCAGACCATAACCAACTAAAGGGGAATGGCAAAGGTGATGAAGACAAATTCTTCTCAGTAGATTGAAAATTGCCATGGAAAAAGAAGGGTAAGTTTGCAGCTTAGGAGATTCCAGTTGGAAACAGAAAACCTCCTTCTCCAAGGGACACAATGTCCTTCCTGGGACATATCACTAGACAGGTTCACCATCTCCAACCTTGGAGGTTGTCAAGACTTGGCTAAAGTCATGGTTCCAGTGCTGGGAACAGCCCTGCTCTGAGCAGGAGGCTCTACTAGAGACATCAAGATGTCTCCTCCATTGATGCCCCTACGAATCCAAGAAGTGTTTAAGTGATGCTTGTCAAGGACTACTGAGTAACTCACTCGGGCCAGCTCTCAGATAACATGGTCATGGGGGTTTCCCAAATTATCTCTCAGCACAGGAAATACAGGGACCTGTTGGAGAGGGTCCAGAGGAGAACCACAAAAATGACCAGAGGGCTGGAGCATGTCTCCTATGAGGAAATGCTGAGAGAGTTGGGGTTATTCAGCCTGGAGAAGAGAAGGCTCCAGGGAGACCTTATTGGAGCCTTTTAATGCATAAAGGGAACTTAGAAGAAAGATGGGAACAGACTTTCTAGTAGGGTCTGTTGTGGCAGGACAAGGGGTGATGGTTTTAAACTAAAAGAGAATGAAGAAATTTTTTACACTGAGGGTAGTGAGAGCCTGGCCCAGGTTGCCCAGAGAGGTGGTGGCTGCCCCATCCCTGGAGCAATTCCAGGTGAGGTTGGCCAGGGCTCTGAGCACCCTGCTCCAGTTGCTGACAGCAGGGCAGTTGGACTAGATGAGCTTTAAAGGTCCCTCCCAACCCAAACTATTCTATGATTCTATAATCTCCTCCCATTTTCATGGAGATAGGACAAAAGAAAGAGAGGAGGACTTTTACCACCATGCTACTCTGCAATGCTACCTGTAGAAAATAAGATTACTACTTACCTCCAGCTCACTGTCCTGTGAGGAGGAGGTATCTGCTTTCCTCTTCCCCCTGTTCTTCCCAGGGATGTTTTTTCTTGCTTGCTCATCTAACTCTTTACTTGCTGTTGCTCTTGACAATGAAGGACTTGTGGATGCCTCTCCTAGAAGAAAGAAATCACATAGCTCTCATCTCCTCTTGTCTCAAAACAAGCACCAATATAAAGCTCGTAGCATTTGGCCACAAACCTCCTTTGCAAAAGCTAAGATGCTATCTTGCTTTATTGATGCAGTAGTAGTTAAAACCTTACTAGAATATAAAACATGATTTCTTTGTCCCATCATTTCAAAGCAGCTCTGCCCCCTCAATTCAGTCCACCAGGACTGAGCTAGTTACTGCATCCTGCCTGCAGTACAAAGCCAGAGCACCCTCCATCCCTAGGCCTGTAACCTCTCAGATGTCTCACTGCCCTGGAACTGCTTTATTACTCAACTGTTTCTTTTAATACTTAAGAGAGAGCACCAGAAACCCTCAGTCTAAAATGAAAGGAAATACAAAGGAAAATATTTAACGTTCCCCCCCCACCAGATTTCCTGGACAAGTCAAATATCTTTTGTGTCAAACAACACTACACAGTGCAGGCTGCTCCCATCTCCACGTGCACGGCTCACTCCTGCACTACTGCAAGACTTTGACCAACAGTTAAACCACAGCCAGTGCACAGAGCTATCTGAGGTGTGTTAATCACACACAAACCCCCTGTGTGCTCACTGTGAAACAGACTCTTCTGGTTTGGTTAGAACAGAACTCATTCTGCTCAGTGATTTTACTTCACAGCTCGGTCTCTTCTACCCAACTGCACTGTCTGAAGTTCATGGCAGATTTTCAGTGTCTGCTTCCAGCAGCGACAATGCTCCATGGTTAGAGTTACTCCCAAGGTCACTGCAAGGTCTTGTGCGCCACGATGGGGGTGCAGAAAGAGGTGGCACCTGCAGGGAGGAGCAGCCAGGACAGGTGACCCTGGACTGACCAGTGAGGGATTCCAGCCCATGTCCATCGTATCCAGTGTAAAGCTGAGGGACCATGAGGGTCAAGCCTCTTCTTCAATGGCTGGTGTCTGAGGAGGACTCTGTTCTGCCTTTGATTCTGAGCTGTGTGTTCCTGAATCTGGTACCAGAATCCAGCTCCCGAATCTGACTCCTGCCTGCCACCGAGTCCAGACTGGGATTCCCCATGTCTGCACACCACACAGTTTAGCACAGGTACTTTGCAGCCACCCTGTTAAAGACCCAACCATTACCAGAGGAATGTCTCTGCACTGTCCGGGTAGGCACCATGGCAGCTGGTTTTTCGGTCGGGTACGCAGCCGTCGCTAACGCGGTGCTCTCCGTGTTGCTGTCTGTTGGTGTCACAACCCCAAAGCCAGAACTTGGGTAACACGTCTGGTACTGACTCTGGCCAAGGATCGTGTACGTAGGATAGTCCTGTCAGAGGAAAGGATTAGTTGTGATAGGGGGCTTTCAGAAAACACTCCATATTAAGATGACTTTTAAGCCTGTCAAAGAGAAATCCCAGCAAGAGCACAGTCTGATTTTACGCTCATCTGTAATACATCTGTCAAAATGTCTGAGAGATCTGACCTCCCAACGGCCCCCACACAGGCTGGTCCTGCAGACAGAGGCTGGCAACCACAGGTCACTCCTCTGCCTCCCATTTCTTCAAAGATTAATTCATTATGACTGATCTGGCAGTGCTGGGGGGGGGTATTGAGTGGACGCCAAGGCATCGGTCCCTCTGTGCCCTGGAATTTGTGGGTTTGTCCTGTTTTGCTTCCTGATACTAGATGTACTGACAGCAACAGAAACTGGTCTTGGCACTGGCTGAGGGTGCAATCCCAGCCACAGGAACTGCCTTTACTCGTGTCCTGACTTCAACAAGCAATTATTTTGCATGCTGTGATGAAAGGTATCCTATTGTGAAGGCTATTGACTCATTTAGGAGGAGATCACTGAGCACCTGAAGCTGTGCTTGAGGATTTGAACTTCTGCTACTGGTCATAAAGAAAGCAGCCACCCCAAATGTGCTCTCACCCTCTTCTGGCACACTGTGCGCTCCCAATTCCCTTAAAGAGCAACCTGGATTTGGGAACCAGGTACCTTGGTCTGCACTACTGAAAGAAAATCTTTTTTTCCCCTTACAGATCCAAGGAAGTTTATACTAATGAACAGCATAAGCATACAAGGAATTTTGTTCATTCACTGCATTTTCCAAACTCCCTATATTCTCTTTCTGCAAAGTTGTGACATCGAAGGGTTCCTTTGTGTACCTAACTGTTCCAGTGGGAGCTAACCACCCACACTGCTGCGGATTGCCCGCGGCAGGGACAATCAGGGGAAGGGCTCTGTGTTAGCTGCAGGGCTTTTTGACTTTGTTTTATTGCAGCATTATCAGAATGCACCTCCTGCTTTACTTTTGTGTGTGTGTGCGTTTGTTTGTTTGTTTACAAGCTATCTTTGTTTTCTTGCTGAGGGAGAACAAGGGCAGTTAAAAAACATCCACCTCTAATCCCCCCTGTAGCTTTGATTCTCAAAACAGTTCTATTATTTCTTCTCCACTGTCTCTCTTGCAGAGATCTCAGCACCCTGTTTAAGATTCACCACCCAATCTGCAGACAAGGAAACAGCTTTGAACAGATGAAATGAGTTTGTCGCAAAGACCAAAGGGAAAAACATCGTGGTCAAAAAGACAGCAAGAAGAATTTTATCGACTTTGACTTAAATACTGAGCCCTGGAACTCCAGTACCCATTGTGCTCCATTTGAAGTGATGCAAACATCTGTCCTCCTCCTGTTAGTTTTGAGCAGCACGTTAAACAAAGGTGTAGGAGATGCTTCGCATAAATATAACAAGGAAGAAGTTTTACCTGTGAGATGCTGGCTACGGCTGATGTGGAAATATTGATAACAGTTGAGGATGTAGAGACTGGACTGGCATTGGTAGTTGATGCTGTAAAGTTAAGAATTACTGCATTAAATGCTTCTAGAAAAGCACAAGAGACGAGACCAAGTTGTGAGTAAAGTACTTCCTAGGCTTACACACACGTGTTTGTGCTTCCAGCAGCACTCGGCTTCTAACAGCCAAAAATGAGCTGGGGCTATTTTGAGACAGTTACATTTCTACTGGGCTTACAGGGAAGGAGAGATAGCTGTCTTTAAAAACAGTACTTTCAAATGTTTCAGACACCACTTCCCTCCACGCCTGCTAAGCAACTGGAGTAGAATTAAAATGTTTTCACATCTTTACTAAAAGTTTTGATAAGACAACAATCACATTCTTATGTTCAGTTAGTATCAGCTGAATCAGGATAAATCAGTAATATGGATATGAATGAGCTTAAACCAGCTCCAATAAAAAAGTTCTCTCTGCATTTGACTTTGCATATTTAGTCTAATTAGGCCTAATAGTATAAAAAGGGTGCTTCCTACTGGAGAAAACAAACATATCTCCCCCCATGCCCCCGTGAGACTACAACTGTTTTAGAGGAGACCTTCTAAAACAGTTTGTCAACAGCTTGTAGGACAAATTATTACAGACAGGTAATTGTTAGTATGAATTCTAAGATGTTTAATAGCCTTCGTATCGTTGCATTTGGTTCTTCCAAACCACAGAAGAGGTTGCTAGAGCACCATCTGGAAACCCCAATTGTTAGCAGATCTGGAAGTTTTGCAGCCACAGGGGTCACTCCATTAAAAATTACTCCATGTGGGGCTTGGGAACCCTCAAGGATTAGTGAAAACAAACAGTGAAATCAAGATGAGCAAAATCAGGATGTATTAAACTGGGTGCCACCAAGAAATACTTTCTTCTGCTAATCCTTCTTTCTCTGCACACAAATAAACCCAAAAATCCCTTTTAGATCTTCTGCTCAGACTTGCAGAAATCCACAGTATCACCTCTTTATCATCCCTCTGAGACGAGCCCTCTCTTTCTGCAAATAACACCCATGTGGAATTCATCTCAAGACAGAACTCAAGCTCCTGAAGATTTCAGCCTCCCTACCCCAGGGAAACAGGAACTCTTAATGCGTGTCGTGGAATGGCAAGCACAGATGCTACCTGGTAAACAGCTCCTGGAAAGGGGAATAGATTCCAAATATGCCTCAAAAAAAGATGAAAACCAAAAGAAGTATCTTAAAAGATGTGCAGAAATACACAATACTTACAAAAGGTGAAGGGTAGCATCCCTGTGGAAGCTGAAAGTGAGGTAAGAAATTAGCCCCCAGGAATCCCCTCACACAGAGAAGCAGCAGTGTTCAAAAACAGATGGGAGAAGATTTTGGGGGAGAACACTTAGAAAAAGGCTGTACTGGGCAGCAATAATGGTAATGAAGATACTCAAGTACCTACAGTAGCTATGCAGCTACTAGAAGCACAGATGGGAAAGTAAGGTACCCATCACAGATACTCCTCACAAGCAACTGCCAGGCAAGAGGGGTTGGTTTCCAAATGATTCTCTTTCCAACTACACACACCGTGGGAATGGTCATGGTTGTTATTATCTTAAGAAAATGTCACTTCCTTGGGCACCGAGAAGAGCAACTCTGCAGTAAAGATCCTCGCTAATGCAGATCCAACCTGCCATAAACCTGGAGGAGATGAGCTATCTATTAGATGTTATTCCACCACCTCTCTCAAGATTGAAGAAAAAAAGATTCCGAGTGAAGGGATTCTGCTAAAACCAGGTTCCCTCATAAGGGCTTCAGTGTTTATCTTAACTCTGATCTTCATGGAATTATACAACGGTGGGGGTTGGAAGGGATCTCTGGAGATCAAGTCCAACCCCCCTGCCAGAGCAGGGTCACCCAGGGCAGCCCACACAGGAACAGATCCAGGCGGGGCTGGAAAGTCTCCAGAGCAGGAGACCCCACAACCTCTCTGGGCAGCCTGGGCCAGGCTCTGTCACTCTCACAGTGAAGAAGTTCCTCCTCATGTTGAGGTGGAACCTTCTATGCTCAAGTTGATACCCCTTGTTCTTTATCCTATTGCTGGGCACTATAGAAAAAAAATAATCTTCCACTATTTCTTTTTTAATTACCCTTTATCTCCACAGTGTTACACAACACATCCTTACAAACAGTCCCACTGCACAGACTAACCGAATCTTTATGCACTGTGGGTCAGTTCCTTTTACCAGTGAACGAGCCAAAACCATGCAAAAATGCTTGGCACACATGAGCCAAATGGGCCCACTTCATGGCCTGCAGTTTGAAAGATCAGCAAACACAAGTATTGCCCTGAAGCTGCCATGACTCTTCTACTCTTCTCCTGTCTTCCTCTCCCACTTTCAGACCTCATCCTCTGACCTTCCATCCCTACCTCCCCTGCCTTATCCAATGCATTCAGTTTTGCTTCAGCCGTTTTCAAAGATGCTTCATGTGCTGGGAAGGGAAATTGCCATTAATGGATTTTATATTTCACTTGGCTGCTTTGCTCCCCCGGGGAAGGAAGGGGCCAGGCAAGAAGCAGCCATTCCTCCGACACGGCTCCCGGTGCTTCCAAGCAGCTCTGCAACACACCACCAGAGGCCATAGCTCGTGTGAGTATAAAAAGCAGGATTCTCAGTCACAAAGTGCATCTGACCATTTACCAGGGTTCAAATATCACGTCACATTGGTCCAGCAATGCAGACTAAGGCATTCCATGCACTGAAATACATCTATGCGGGGACAGCAGTGTCGTGCCACTGCGCAGCACTGCTCTTTGATTGGAGGGAAGAGGCTGATTTTCAAGAGATTGCTAATGAAGGAACTTTGTCCATCCTTCCAGCTCCTGCTCTCCACCACCTCCCTTGCCCCAGCCCAAGTACTGCCCAGCCCCCCGAGCAGGCTGCTTGCTAATTTGATGAGAAGGAAACACAGCAAATCTGCAACAGGAGGAATTTACTGCCACTTTGAAAAAAGTTCTTCATAAACCCAACATCATTTACACAATTCAGGTGACTTTTTCATGCTTTCAAAGAGCAGCTTGCAGGGGAAGTCTCCTCCAATCACCCATCCTCACAACAGCGCAGATCGAATGGTTTAAAATCCTCCTGCAGAGTGAGGTCTGATGGTGGCCCTGCCACCACCGCACCGATCCCCAGGGATCCACACGGGCAAACCCGCCAGGGTCACCTTATGCAGAACTGCTTCTGACCCTTGGCAATCAAAGCTGGTGCTATGAACACTGAAATTCATTCTGCTGGTGGGAGCTCCTGGAGGAGAGCTACGTTTGAAGGCAGGTTGTATTTCCAGTGTGGTATTGTCCGTGTTCTGAGTGTGAAAAGGGAATTAAGGATAAAGTGGGCTGGGATAAATGGCTGAGAATGGATAAATAGCTGGGCCATTTACTGCTAGGATGATGCAAGCTGAGCCAGTACGGTGACATGGCCTTCTGATCTGTGACAGTGAGGCTGCAACCCACTCCCTGCTCATGTTAAGAGCTACTCCTCTTTACACATCTTTGCAGAGGAGTTGGCAGAGGTCATCAAAGAGCTTTCAACTAGGTTCGAAGGGGGAAAGGGATAAAACCAGGCTCACTAGAAACAAACCTGAAGGCAGCACATGAATGTTTGAGGGATGGCGTGTGCCAGCGAGGTCCTTCAGTCTGCCATCCCAGTGGAGGTAGGGGATGGAGTGCCCTGTGATGGTGCAGACAGACGGGACACTGGTGGGACAGAAGTCACGGTAGCGCCTGGGGATGACCAGGGAGGAATTAGACCTCTGTGCCCCCAAAAGCCGGTGGGATCAACAGCCCATCTGAAGTGCACCTACAGCGATGCAGGCGGCATGGGCAGCAACGGGAGGAGCTGGAAGCCTTTGCCTGGCAGGAAAGCTACGATGCAGTTGCCATCACAGAAACAAGGTGGGATGACTGGCACAACCGGGGCACTGCGTCAGATGGAGCTAAACTCTTCAGGAGGCAGAGGCCAGGAAGGAGAGGTGGTGGAGTGGCCCTGTATGGTAGGGAGTGCTTCAACTGTCTTGAGCTTAATGATGGTGATGATAGGACTGAGTGTCCACGGGTAAGAATCAGGGGGAAGGTCAACAAGGCAGATATCATGGTGGGAGTCTGGTACAGACCACCCAGTCAGGATCAAGAGGCAGAGAGCATATTCTAGAAGCAGCTGAGAGAAGTCTCACAATCCCTACCACTTGTGGGGGACGTCAACTTCTGTCTGATGGAAACACAACACAGCAGACAGGAAACAGTCCAGGAGGTCCCTGGAGTGAGTGGAAGAAAACTTCCTGACAGGGCTGGTGAGGAAGCCAACTAGGCAAGGCTCCCTGCTAGACCTGCTGTTCACAGAGAAGGACTTGTGGGTGATGTGAAGGTTGGAGGCCGTCTTGGGCACAGTCATCATGAGATGGTAGAGTTCTCAGTTCTTGGGGAAGGAAGGAGGGGGTTTATTAGAATTGGCACCTTGGACTTCTGGAGGGCAGACTTTAACCTGTTGAGGAGAATGGTTGTCAGAGTCCCTTGGGGGCCATCCTGAAGGGCAAAGATGTCCAGAAAGGCTGCACATTCCTCAAGAGGGAAATCCTGAAGGTGCAGGAGCAGGTTGCCCTGGTGTGCAATGAGAAGAGCCAGCGGGGAAGAGATCAGTCTGGCTGAGCAGAGAGCTTTGGCTGGAACTCAGGAAGAGAAGGAAAGCCTGTGGCCTATGGAAGAAGGGACAGGAAACTCATGAAGACAACAAAGATTTTGTGAGGCTCTACAGGGACAAAATTAGAAGGGCCAAATCCCAACTAGAATTTAATCTGGCTGCTGCAATAAAAGACAATTAAAAAATGTTCCTGTAAACACACTAAGAGCAAAAGGAGGACCAAGAAGAATCTCCATCCTCTACCGGATCTGGAAGGAAACAGAGTGACCAAGGATAAGGAAAAGGCTGAGGTACTGAACACCTTCTTTCCCTCAGTCTTTAACAGTAAGACCAGTTGTCCTCTGAGTGCCCACCCTCATGACCTGCAAGACAGGAACAGGGAGTAGAATGAAGCCTCCATAATCCAAGAGGAAATGGTCAGTGACCAACCACACCACTTAGACACACACAGGTCTATGGGACCAGACGGGATCCACCCAAGAGTACTAAGGGAGCTGGTGGAAGTGCTCACCAAGCCACTTGCCATCATTTATCAGCAGTCCTGGCTAACTGGGGAGGTCCCTGTTGACTGGAGGTTAGCAAATGTGATGCCCATCAACAAGAAGGGCCAGAAGGAGGATCTGGGGGACCACAGGCCTGTCAGTCTGACCTCGGTGCCAGGGAAGGTTATGGAGCAGATCACCCTGAGTGCCATCAGGTGGCAC
>JANIJG010019422.1:32151-48396 GCA_024611175.1 Megaceryle torquata
GGAGGGGTGTCCAGGGCTGGTCCAGGCTGCCCAGGGCAGGGGTGGAGTCCCTGTGATCCCTGGAGGGGTTTCCAAGCCATGGAGCTGTCGTTCTGAGGGCCAGGGGTCAGAGGTGCCCTGTCAGTGCTGAGGGAATGGCTCGCTGATGATCTGAAAGGGCTCTTTCAATAAAAATGATTCTATGATCCCGTGATTTCCTTTGCACCCGTTAGACCACAGCTGGATATGAAATTCAGCTTTGGGCCTCAAGCACAACATACATGTTGATAAAATTCAGTGGATCTGGCAAAGAGGCACCAAAACAGTCAAGGAGCTGGAGCACAGGTCCTGTGAGGCAGCTGGGGAAGTGGGACTGTCCAGCCTGGAGAAGACATGCCTTTGGGGGACCTGTGAACAACCTGCTGGTACCTGCATGGAGGTCACCAAGAAGACAGAACCATGCTCTTTTTGCAGTTGCACAGCAGGAGAAGAGGAGAAACGGTCAACGCATGGAAGAGGTGATGCTCCAAGCTGACAAAAGAAAAAAGGTTTCACCATGATCACAGTCACTGGCATTGGTGAAATCTCCATCCTCAGATGGAGCCTCAGAGGCTTCTGAGACTCAGATAGATAAAGCCCTGAGCAACCTGGTTCTGAATTCAGTGCAAGTCTTTGAGCAGGAGGTGGAACTAAAGATCTCCTGAAGACCCTGAATTATTCTATGGAAATATCACACAAGAGGAATTCTTAAAACACTTTTTAAGAATACAAAGAGAGAGACAAATTTTCACAATGCATCACCCCAACTGCAAAATTCCTGCCTAAAAATTATGTGCACATCAGTAGTCAACAATATTCCTTTATTCAGCCAACTGTCACATCTACTCCTAGACACCGCTTTGGAAGCTGGGGAACTTCAGCACCTGGCTTCTTAGATGTGGCACTTCCAGCAGCTGGAATGCTTGTAGGCTAGTTAGTTCTATACTGAGAAATTCACTTTCTAGCAGATCTATCACCCAGGGGTGTGTGGGGGACATAGAAGAGCCATCTACCTCCAGATGTAATTTGAAAACAATTTAAGAAAAATCAAATGTCAGCCTATTTCCTGACATCAGGCTAAAAACCATCATCAAAGTGCTTGAGCTTCAGGAGCATTCCCAGTAAAGGCATGCAAGAATACAGCATTTGGTCTCCTCTCCCCTTCCCATTTGCTCTTCACCCTGTTAAGTCCATCAGCATGGCACCAAAAAGCCAGCCTGGTGCATACAGAGGTACGTAGCAAATACAAAACCAAACACATACACACGCACAAAAAGAAAGAGGCAAAGCGTAAAGAAGCATGCACAAACCAAGACCAAACATGCAAGCCTCTCTATTTGTGGTATCTGGACTCAATTAGGTGGAGAGAGATGCAGATAAAAACCATGCCAAGTTACCTTCAATGGAATAAGAATATTGTGCTGGGCTGGGCTGGCTTGTGGTTAACCCTGTAGTGCAG
Organism: Megaceryle torquata; assembly: GCA_024611175.1. Lineage (NCBI taxonomy): Eukaryota > Metazoa > Chordata > Aves > Coraciiformes > Cerylidae > Megaceryle > Megaceryle torquata. The sequence goes on from JANIJG010019422.1 coordinate 33,629, forward strand.
GTAAGAACACTGTGCTGACTTGTAGATGGAGTCTGAATTAAACCACTTTCAGGTTTCATACCTGGCCACAGTGCACCTGAATCGGATAAATTGGACCAGTTATAAACAAATATGCTGGGACCAAAGAGCATGCTGCTACCTCAGATAAAGATTTTTGCTCATCACAAAAGTAAGTAACAAATCACACGCGGAAAAATGTTTAATTTCTGTACTAGTGAAGTGCTGACTGTCGAGCTGTGCGTGGATTAGAGTTGCCGACACGACTGGCTGAAAAAAGAGAAAATTAAAAGCACCAACAAGACTGATTTCCAAAGCTTTCAACTAAAAAAATCTGTTAGTGTCACAGTAAGGTTCACCGCCATGTTGGTATGGAGGAACTGCTAATCCCTCGGATCATTGCACAGCACTGCAAGTGACCTCAGCTATTACCCAGCGAGCCTGAAGCTGGTATCTGTTAAGGTCACAGTCAACACTTCCACTACTTCACTGGGAATTGGGTGGAGTATTTTAAAACAAGCACAAGTCAGTAATTTTCATAGACTGACAACAGCAAATATAGAGCTCAAAAAAAAAAACCACCAAAAACCAAACCCCAAAATGGGGGGGGGGGGGGACCAACCCAAAAGGTTTAACTGTTTCTCCCAGACTTCCTGCCACTCTGGAAAGCATTCGTATCGCTGAGTGAAGTAGAGAGACAGCAATGTGAGTGTAATTCATCTGCACAGGCACACACAGGCAGTGGGGTGGCTCAGGTGCCCTGTTAAGGTCTAGTCTACTGCATCCGATTGAAGCAGCTCAGCTCAGGCTTGGTTCTTCAGGGTTTTGTTTAAGTGTTTCCAGATGTACGGTTAAGTCAAAGGCATCTTTCCCTGGCCCTGGTTAGAAAGCAGGAATTGGTTGAGAGGATCTACTTAAAAACCAGCAGGAGTGTGCAAAGCAGAGGGACAAAGGACGTTTGGAGCTAGACACAAAGTTCAGGACCAGCAGAAAGATCACCCTCCTTAACCCCCCCCACCAAAACCACCAGCACCAAGGCTGTGAAAGCCAACTGCATCCCTTCACCTGCTCTAGCAGGTGCTACGAGCCAAGTGCCTTACACAGATAACACAGGAGACTCTGCAGAGCTGGACAAGAGCAGGAACTCCAAGAGCTTGCTCCATGCTGCAGTTTTGTCAGAAATAAATTCTGCAACAGCTCTTTGATTCATCTGCATACCTGATCTGAAACCTACAAGTCACATTAAGTCGTTCACCTTTCTGTACAGCAGCACAAGGGGTTTGATTCTTCACCTCTCAAATGATGTCTTTGTTACAGTTTAAAACCTCTAGAGCCATTAGCAAACAAAAAAGAGAGAGTGATTTCAGAAAGACTGGAGATAACAGTGCAGGAAATCCTGAATGCAGTGTATGAGAGACAGATCCTCTGGGGAGAGTGGGAGTAGCTGTACTTGTTGAGTCTGGAAAGGGAGTGCCACCATCTTCAAGGGAGTGAGTAGTTTTTAGAGGGGACAGTAACCAACAGCTCCTTAAAGGAAATAAGATGGATGAGGAGCAGACAGCAACACAACAGTCACAGGACACACAGAAGTGCCTAATGACTATGGCAATGAAACACAACCCAGCTCTGAATGCTGTAGGATAGTTATCACACGGAGTGTAACACCAGGTCAGATGCACACGAGAGGTGTTCCAGGGTCAGCTGGATACCAGCGCAGGAGGTGACACAGCTCCTGTGTGTTAAGGCATCTTTCAGCCCCTGCTTTCCATGACTGTCTCTGCCATCTCTCCACGTTGATGTGTTCTACTTTCCACACAGCAAGGCACACCCTTGGCCTGGTGGCATGTGTCCTTCCCTCTCCTGCAAGACAGCAGCAGCCTCAAGGATGACAGAGAAGAAGGTGGGCAAGGCAAGACCCCTCCACGGCCCACAAGACCCCTCCACGGCCCACAAGACCCCTCCACGGCCAACAGCAGCACTGCAGCTGGGGCACAGGAATGTCACAGGACGTGTACGTACACGGAAAGGCCTGACACAGGCTATCCCATCACTTGTGATGGTTTACACTAACTCAAGAAAAACCCACATCCACAGTCTTACCAACACCAACTTCACAGCCACACACGTGCAGCTTCTATGTCACTGCACTTAATTTAAAACTTCTTTAATAAAATCTCTCCAGACTTGAGCCATGCAGAACAATGCATTAAACACCATCAAAAAAGTATCACGGCAGAAGGAGAGGCGACAAATTGGTACGAGCATAGGTCACCTCTTCTCTGAAAGCAGCATCCTGACCTGAGTGATCTCAAGACTATGCTTGTGTTTGTCAGCTTGTTTGTATTTCATACTTAAAATTTATCTGCTTCCTTCTGGTTAGATCATTCACGGTGCCTTGGTTTTGGCATGCAAACAAATAAATAGTAGAAAGTCATGCAGACCTCTGGAATAGGCCCTCTGGTGCTGGTAAAACATCTGACCAAACTGGCCCAGTCCTCACCTGCTCAGTGGAGATTTAGTGAGCAAAACAACTTACAGAGTTTCCTCCACACTGTTCATGTTCAGTCCACCACACCACGTAAGGTCCATCTTCCCAGTGGGAGTGAGCAGGCAGCACTCCTGTATGATTTCCATTACTGGAAATACAACTTTTAACATCTCCCTAACACTTAAATTCAGACTAAAAATTCAGGTATTTAATAACAGACCTCAAAATCCACACCAAGACATTTCAGTAACTGAATACATTTCAGAAGATGTAGAAGTTCCTAGGAAGTTAAAAGAAAATCCTGATCTTTTATGGCCTAGGTCTTCTGAAGAATTTCTCCTGTTTCACTCAGAGTGTAACACTGAAGCAGCTGAGCGCCCGTGAATTCCAGAACCTTTGGATTAAACAAAACCCCAACAAACTCCCCCCAACCCAACAAAGCCACTACCAATAAACCATCACTCACTACCCAGCAAAACACCTAAGAACATACAAAACATCCTCAGGGCACCATCCACACCAAACTATCAATAAACACCAAAGAAATGAAGGAAAGCACCAGCCACTGGTCAGATAGAGGGAAAGTTAGTGCAACAGGGCACTGAAACCAAAGGGCAGGCACCCAGGGAAGAGAAGTATGTTCCAGCAAACGTAACACGGGGTTGGGCACAGTTTGGAGGTAACAGACAATCATGACAACACCCAACACTACAATTGGACAAACAGACAAGGGAGAGAGTGATTAGAAATACAGCAGAAAACTGCACTGGCAACTGAAGACTTGAGTATGGATGTGACATCAGACTTCTCTGCACTGGTTCAGCTTCCCAGGGAAAAGCTCTCCTGGGTGAATGAAGGCAGCTCAGAAAACACAACAGGCAGAGACTTACAGCTCCCCGGGACACCAGAGTCACCTGGGTCCTTGTCCACCCAGAATCCTGAGACCATCATGACAGGTGGTGGGGAGGGTTGGCTGCTAAGGGTCTCTGAAATGACAGTCATCCGCAAACCTTACTGGCAGGGGCTGAGCTAGAAATGCAGAAGCAGCCAGCACCAACGGCCACCCAAATGACCCTGCCGCCCTGAAGAGCCCTGAGTTGCTAATAAGCCAGCCCAACACCTACTCCCTGCAAAGCTCCCATGGTACAGTACTCCAGCAATCAGTCAGAACAATGCAGCTCAGCATTAACACAGGGCAAATGGGATTCAGGAGGCACTGTTTAATCAAGCCCTTGCATCCCTGTTACTAAAAAGCCATCACTTTCTTCCCAAGGTTCCTTCAACCACAAGAAAACTTATTTTCATATATCCCAGGTGTATATATATGAAAAAAAACATAAAAAAGAAAGGTATGTAGATTTGTTTTACATATTGACCTTTCTCAGAAAGATAACAATTTGTGCCATATTACTTTAAACAGTATTATTAATGTAACTTCTGTGGAAGAAAACTGAGCCCAGTTGTACTATCTGTTCTACATCTATCTTATCTACAAATGAATTGGTTTTGTAATTTGTAATATTAAAACAATTAATTGTTTTAATAAATTTTGTAATTTTTGTATTTCTTCTATATAGAAGTCCCTGCTCTCTCAGCAGCTAACAAAAGCCAGAAATGTTGCCTGTTCCAAGAGATCTAATTCTTCAGCAAAGGAAAAAATTCATCCTTTTCCACCTTAAGATACTAAAATTGCAGCCCTGGATCTAAATCTGCAAGAGGCTCTGTTCGTATTGTTGTGCAGCACGACCACAAGCACCCCAGACAGACCCTTCATGGCCATCTCAGCCAGCACATGTGCTGGGCTCCCAGGTCACCTGCACGGAAGGGGATGCTCTCCCCTCTCACTAGAGCTCGGTGCTAAGGGGCAAAACAGCCTCTGCCACTAGATAGTTTTGAAAGCTGGCAACACTACAATATTTACATATGAAACCAAGCAGGGCGATGTTAAAAATAAAAGAGAAGTTAAAATGTTAATTTTTAATAATCAGTTATAAATTTTCATATGTGTGGGGAGATAGTCAACCGTGTGGGGTTTCTTTCCCCACTGCTTGATACTTCACAGAGCACAAGGAAAGACCAGGCAGCTCCTTTCACTCACCAACCCACTCAGAAGTTCCATTTTTTATTGTCTGCGCTACTCATCCTCAGCTGCCTTTACGCATCATGGAGAAAGATGGCACCTATCTTCTAAACCAGACCAAGACCCCAGAGGTGTCTCTCCCTCCAGACATTATAAAGGAAGCACAGGGTGAACAGCTCAAACCCATCATCGACCTTGAGCTGCTCAGTTAAACAGGACTGTCACCCTTCAAGCATTTGCAAAAACTGAAATGGCTCACAGAGGGCTCAAGTATTAGAGCAACTGAAGCAAACTAATTTGCCTAGTAAACATGGAGACATTTTAGCCTGGAATCTTCATCAGATAAAAGATTAAATAATTAAAAAGTCTTAATCCTGGCCAGCAAAAAGGAAAGGAAAAATGCTTTCAGCAGAGATGCTGTAATATGTGGTCTTGTGTGATTGACTGACAAGGAGACTGCACAAACACAGCTACACAACTGGAGACAATTACCACCCCAAACCAAGAACTACCCGGCAAGCGTCATGAGGAGACACCCAAACTAATGGCCAGGAAAACAGCTTTGTAAGAAATTGTACTTTATAACATGAAGTCCCACCTAGAGATCAGTACCAATCCACAGTTTAAGTTAGGCACGTGCTCTGCTACAGACTCTTCTCTCCCAACACCCCCGCTTAAGCTTAACATTGGCTTTACAATGAGAGAGAAGTCGAGAACTGCAGGCACTGCGAAGGCTTTGAAATGTTACTGCTTACCAAAAGGAGGTAGTCCGTAGGCTTGGGTGGTCTGTGGGTAGATGGTGTAGGGCTGAGACTGCTGCAGTGCTTGGTACTGAGTCTGACCAGGGTAAGGGCTCATTGTTTCCGATACAGGTACAGAAAGGATATGTGCATATGGCCTTATTAAAAAGAGAGAACAAAAGTCAAAAAGAACTACGTACATTATGCATCTTCCAGCCTCCAAACCAGCAGACACCTAAAAAAACTGGTTTAGAAAGAATATATAAAACACACTGACATGTGCTCTTAGTGCAACAACCCCAATATGACAGGCTCTTGGTTTTATATACGCTGCCTGTTTCTTGCCGTGACACCAGGAGAAACTCCCTCCCCCACGATGCCAGAGCACCAATGCTTATTCCAAGGCTGGGAAGGCAGGGTGAGAGAGCGAGAACAAACTCCCTGTTCCAACAGGCATGAGCAATTAGTTCCACTTAGGCCTCACGACAGCAAATCCTAAAGCTGATACAATACAGTACTATGTGTCAAAATGACTGGAACACGTCACGGGACTATTCAAAAGCAAGCATGGAGGATTGGGGTCTACTGTGCTGCAATGGGAAGAACTATTAAGATCCCTAAATATGGTGAATGATGAGAAAAATCCTACATTTCCCTTATATTAATTTATGTCCAATTTATTTATCAAATATTATGGGCATTATTCAACAAGACTATTGTGTTGCTAATTACTTGAAGGTGCTCGCTTGCCTTTATTTACTGATCATAAAACAACAGCCACTGAAGCCAAAGGGTGACTTCCATCAGCTTCAGCAGTGACCAGTAGAGAAAGAAGGCAAAAGTTACAGAATTCAGTAACCATCATTTTACTTACTTTGCAGAATACATTTGTGAGGTATAATCATTTGATGACCTTGGGATATAATCAGTGCATGTCATAACTGAAAAAAAAAACCAAAACAGTTTGAATAAATTACATAGTCCATTTCAAAACCCAACAAATAATGACATTTAAACACCAGCACGCCCAGTACTTTTTAGCCAAGACACAGGATTTACAAAGTTTTTCAGTGCCTTCAACATCTGTTTCAAAGCAAATCTCACAAAATGCACTCAAAGCAGCACAGAAATGTTTTTCTTGCCTGTTCACAGGAGGCAGATGATTCAGTCAGTACTTTCTCCTTTTGTAGCAGTGCTCTTTACCAGTTGCTACTGTCACCTTTTGCAACCATCACGATGAAACTTTGATTTCAGTCCTGCTCAAAACCCCGCGTACACCAAAGGATTTTAATCTGCGCCAAGTTTAACGTTCCTTTTGTGTCCCAGAGCAGAGACCACAGCAGATGCTTATTTTGCCAAGTTTTCCTCTTCCCCTTCCCTTTTCTATGTACTCTCCTCATAGTGTGGCTCTCACAATCTGTCTTTCCTTTCCAGCTCAACAAACTTAATCCCACACATCAAGTGACAGCAGGCTGAGCTACAGCGCATAAGGCTCAGAGTACAAATTCAGATGACCTCTGCAGAAACTTGGCAGTTACGTTTAAGAGGATGTTTCCATTTTTCTGCTTGAATACATCCAGAGCAATTACACTCTAAAGCTGGTAAGGCAGAGTTGCTCAGGCTGAATATCCAAGAAGGAAATGTTCAAAATCCTCTCAGCACCATCTATGGCTCTAGTAAAAACCATATGAGAGAGTTCTCAATTACAGCATTCTGGGTCAGGGTGAAGAAGGGGGCTTGAGCAGCTCAAGAGCTGTTAAAAAAACCCTCCTGGATTCAGGTGAGCCAACCTCATAAATACTCAGCTGTCCATCAAACTAGGAAATGCGGGAGGTGGCACAGAACGTGGCACTGCACAGCCCCTCTGGCACATGCTGTCCTGCAGTATGCTGCAGTGGTCTCCAAGCAAGGTGACTTTGGTGACAGGAGATCTGCACAGTACGTGGGTTTAGCAGTTTGGCTCTGCAAGCATCACATGCAAATTCTTCTCAAACGCAGCTGCGCTGCTGTGGATCTGGCTTATTCATCTGAAGCCAGTCTGGAAGCAGGCAAAGCACCCAGGTTCCAGCCCTGCCAGGCTATGGGTCCAGGGACCTGGCTCCCCCATCACTGACAGTACAAGAGACTCCACTTCCCTCTCTCTTCTGTAGTGACCTGACTAGAAAGCAGCATAAAAGAGGAGACTCAGGGGGGACCTTCTCACTCTCTACAACTGCTTGAAAGGAAGGTGTAGTCAGGTGGGGTTCAGGCTCTTCTCCCAGACAAACAGTGATAGGATGAGAGGGCATGGCCTGGAGCTGCATCAGGGGAAGGCTGGGTTGGATATTAGAAGCACTTCGTCATGGAGAGGGTGATCAGGCATTGGAATGCACTGCTCAGGAGAACAGCACACTTTGCCTTGGGATTTGCTCCAGATGCCAGGGGTGTGCTCCAACAAGTCAGGCTTTCCCTGTCTGCAACAGTCCTACCACATTACTGCTCTTGTATCACCGTGTAGTTAACTCTCTTATTAGTTACATCCACTAAGGGGAGCAAGCTCAACAGGCAACCCTAACTCTTAACATTTGCATTCTGCTACCTAAATAAACTCCTCCTAGTGTAACCTGAACATAAGCAGCTGAGAAATACAAACCAGCCACACGGTCTGAATCTTCTGAATGCTTCATGAACCACCTCTCTCTGGTGTTTGCCTTTGCTCACGCTGTGAAATTCATGTAGCACAACAATACAACAGGAAATGCAAACTGGGAACTCTGGGAACTAAAGGCTTTCAGTCAACACTGGGCAGATATTCAGATATTATCACATCCCTCCTGCAAAACTGTCTGGGGTTTGTTTGGTTTTGGGTTTTTTTTCAATCAAGTTAAGCTGATTTACACTTATAAGTGTTGGCAGTCAAAGGTATTCTACATCTACATCCTACTTTCATCATAACCTCCAGCCCTCTTTTCCCAGGAGAAAGGATACTTTCCACCTCTCTCTTACAATGCAATCTTTTTTTCTGCCTCAGTTTCCTCTCCGTTTACTTCATAAGGAATTTCTGCAGAAATTCACACAGTTCAGAGTCTAAGATTAAGTGGTTTATTAGTACAAAAGACCCAAGCAGCTATGTAGAGAGAATGATTCATAAAAATAACATCTTTTAAAATAGGCATTATTATTGATCAACTCAAACCTCAAGAAAAATCATGTCTAAGGGGGCTAAGACACAGCAGTGCCCAGTAGCAAGCTGGGGGCAGTGACATGAAAAGATGTTAGGAAGGCATCTGCTTACCATCAGGGCTTTAACACTTTGTAAGCACCACAGCAAACTTTCACTTTACAACTGATAGTGAGGACAGGCTAAGGATTAAAAGGAGGAGATAAAGCTTGTGCTTGATGGTAATGAGACCAGTGGAAGAAATGAGGACAGTGGGAGCGAAGCTCCAGAAGTTACTTACTCTCAGTGGACATGGGAAGGTTTGAACCAAGACTTGAAGATTCAGGTTTCTGATCGCTGACTTCTGCGTTGCTCACATGACTGCCAGGACAAACAAAGGTTAATCATTAGCATAATGAACTCTTAAATTAACATCCCTGAGCATCCTAACTCCTGGGTTCAACCTTCCTAACCAAGGCACCTAACCACTCTTAACAGAAACTAGCTCTGCACTCTGGTATTTCACAGAGATCCCAAAACTGCAGCCAGAAAGGAGTGAGATTATGTGAGAGAAGCAGGGCTGCAGACACCAAGGTCAGTGAAGGAGGAGGGGAAGAAGGTGTTCCAGGCAGCAGGGAAGAGAGATTCCCCTGCAGCCCATGGTGAAGCCCATGGTGAGGTAGGGTGTCTCTCTGCAGTCCATGGAGGTCCATGGTGGAGCAGATATCCACCTGCAGCCCGTGGAGGACCCCACATCAAAGTAGGTAGATGTGCCTGAAGGAGGCTGTGATCCTGTGGGAAGCCCGTGCTGAAGCAGGATCCTGGCAGAACCAGTGGGTCCATGGAGAGAGGAACTCACACTGGAGCAGTTCTGCCAGCAGGACTCGTGACCCCATGGGGGACCCACTCTGGAGCAGCTGGTTCCCAAAGGACTGGAGCCTGTGTCAAGGACCCACCCTGGAGCAGTTCATGAAGAACTACAGCCCATGGGAAGGACTCACATTGGAGAAGTTCATGCAGGACAGTCTCCCATGGGAGGGACCCCACACTGCAGCGGGGGAAGAGTGCGAGGAGTTCTCCCCTTGAGGAGGAAGAAGCAGCAGAGACAATGTTTGATGAACTGAACACAACCCCATTCTCTGTCCCCCTGCACTGCTGAAGTGGGATGAGGTAGAGAATTTGAGAGTGAAGTTGAGTCTGGGAAGAAGGGAGGGGTGGGGAGAAGGTGTTTTAAGATTTGGTTTTATTTCTCTTTATTTGACTCTGATTTGATTGGTAATAAATGAAATTAATTTCCTCAAGACGAGCCTATTTTGCCTGTGATGGTAATTGCTGAGTGATCTCTCCCTGTCCTTATCTCAGCCCATGAGCCTTTTGTTATATTTTCTCTGGCTGGTGAGTGACCAAAATGCATAATTGGACTCTTCTCCCCTAAAAACCTTTATAACCAAAATCCCTGGAAATCTTTCTCACTACTAGATGACCAGACTTCCATAATAAAGCACGTGTTTTGCAAGAAAAGAACATCTTCCTAAGCAGACTCAGGGTATTTGTGTACTATTCTTCTTAGCGGAGAAAAAATGCTGTGATTGAGGCACAGACAGTGAATCTGTGGCTGTCAAATGGCAGTCTGCAAGCAGGTTGAGAGCTGCTCATTGGCATCACTTCCTGTGGAAAAGGTAATAGATAAAAGAATGTTTCTGGCTATACTATACCAGCCCATTTTTCTGCTCTCACTGCTGCTCTTCAACACATGCTCTTGGGACACACGCATCCCAAGTGCTCTTATCACAGAATGGTGGGGGTCGGAAGGGATCTCTGGAGATCATCGAGTGCAACCCCCCTGCCAGAGCAGGGTCACCCAGGGCAGCCCACACAGGAACAGATCCTCCATCATTTAGACCTTGTCAATTCTCACAGACTTAAGAGAAAAACTTCTCACTTGCACCACAGCTGCCTTGCCCCACTGAGAGCACCCTCCAGACCACCTCGACAAGCAGAACACGCCGTATTCACTGAAGTGTTAACAATCTTAGATATTTAATGCTCCCAAGAGAGATGACCCTCACTGGGTCCAGCTCTTGCCTTCCCCTCTTCCAGCTAAAACTAATAAAGCCAGAGTATTGGCATTGCCTGGAAATCCTGTTGCTGAGGAGAAAATGAGTGTGATAAATTATTTTATAATTTATTATTAGTCCATAGGTCAAACTTCAAATCATATACTCTTCTCAAAACAGGCAGAACATTTAAGCAGGTTAGAAATGTAGTTTTATACCTCTCCCCCATTCTATTTTCAAATCCTATACAAGGATGTTTGCACTCAAATCCTGAGGCTACTTGTGCTGGAAGGAGAGCTGCAGTTGCACTGAAGCAGGTAAAGTGCTGAGGGAGAATCAATACCATTCACTCCAGCATGTTCAGACCTGCCTGTGCTGCCCTTGGCTCCTTTGTAGCCAACAGAGGAAAAAAAATAAACCAACCCAAAACCTCCTAGGATGAGCTTCATCTCTCCTCATACCAGCTACAAAAGGAGCTCAAAGCGATTAGCTCAAATTTCCTCATTTTAGACAAAATACTGAATTTCACACGGTTTGCTCACTGCTTCCTGGTAAGCATTCTCTTTGATTTATTTTTTCCTAAATAAGTGTACTAATGTCCTCATCTCACTGGGATGTCTGTAAAAATAGTGATTCATTCCTATGTACAGTATACACCAGAAAGCATTTACCCAGCCCAAGAACAGTACAACACGACAGCTTTAAACAGAAGAGGCTGCTCAGCTGAGTGTTTTATTTCTCAGATGTTATCCACATAGTTTTGCTGAGAATCACAGCACAGATATTAAAATACCCCAAGTCTCACCAGAATAAATGCGTGTTACATACAGTACCTGCCAGTCTCATCAGATTCTGTGAAAAAGAGGGGGCTTGCTGATGGAATTAATACTTTTTGTAGCCACTTTGATAAAAGCTTAGTACCAAAGGACCAGGTAATTTTTCTTTTATTGAGAACACTGTCAAAATTATATCAGATACAATAGTGATTTATATTTGCCCTGTATCTGTGAAAAATAAGACACAATGTGAACTTCCAAAATGGAAGCCTGTAATGCTAAAAATCCCCCAACCAAACCCCAACATGATTAACTGTTCTACTCAAATCAAATTCAAAGTGACATACCTCAAGTTTTGTTCTCTGGATTCCTGCATCTTGGCTTTTTTTACCTGCAAAGACAAAACTGTGAGCTCTTCACCTCAAAATGAGCTTTTTCCTAATTAGAAAACACGTGCTACCATTGAAGGTGTCAGTAAAATTGCCATGTTATTTAGGTAAGTAACAGGATACACAGCTACAAGTGTCCAAGGAGGACAATTTTATGGAAATTTAATAAAAAAATAATAAATTTAATAAAACAGCCATAAATTTTAAGAAAATATTATTCTGTGTAGATTCAGCACAACTGCCATAAGCCCGTGGGTTTTGCTTTTGTCCCCCCTCCCCTATATTTAAGTATTGGGTAAAGACAGGAGTTTGAATATTTCTTTCTATAATAAATCAGGAGTTCTGATTTTCATTTTGGAGTAAAATCAAGACAGTATTAATTCTGGTTTTGTAGGTGGCCAGCTGGATCCAGTTCCTGTACAGGGTACTGCACAACAGAAAGCACTGGCTTGAACACAAACTGGGTTTTCTGCCTGCAGGCTACAAATCCTACTTTGAAATCCTCAGCGGGATGACGACAGGGTTAGTTTCAGCAGCCTGTAGTTTTTTGAGCAAGACATTCCTGTGGTACACAGGCCTTTTTTTCCTGTAGCACACAGCTTTCCGTGTTTCTGGAGCATGTTTAGATGCCAAACTTGCTGCTTCAGTGCCCAGCTGCAGGCTGGTCCCTGCAGGGCACTCAGCAGACTCTGGTTTGCAATGTCTCCTGTGAACGGGCTCTGGGAAGGGTACGTATTGGGTATCGGGGGCAGGGGTTGGAGACCCCCAACGTGGGTCCAGGAGTCAAAGACAGGCTGTTGCCACACAGGAAAGCTGCTGGCATGAATGGCTCACTGTGTTGTTCAAGTTTGTCTCTCTCAGGTGAGTACAAAGAAAATGCCAGGAAAATGCAATTCGAGGGTGAGAGGTCAAAACATGCTGAAAAATATTTTTTTTTCCAAGTCAATTACTAGAACACAGGTGAATTCCTGTTGGGCAGGGGGAGATGGGAGGCAGGGGTACAAAAAAGGATAAAGACTCAAGGCAGCAGCAAAGGGAAAAGAGTAAGCAAACAGCAAGGATGGAAAGGAGAAAGCTGAAAGGACAATCTTCTCTCCCTGATGAAGTTACCAATATTTTAGAGCTTGGCCTGCTTTCCTCTCTGTACCAGTCCTGCTAGCAGCCATTCCCTGCAGCAGAACACTACAAACTTCATCAGCACTCATCACACGTGCGGAAAAGACAAAAATAAGGACAACAAACTAAGGCAGTAGAACGGCTTAGATATCACTGAGCCTCAAATCTGCTGGCATTTATCATTTCAACCTAAGCAAAGAGCTGGTGACACTGGCATTGACGTTAACTCTTGCTGGGGTTCTTCAGCCCCAAAGCTTCACAGACTTCCTCAGAGCCCTTCTCCTGCCTGGCCAGGAATGCACACTGCTCCTGGTCCCCACTGCCATGAGGTTCAGGGTCTAAAGGAGCTTCCCCACCTAAAGATGATGCTACCTACAAAACTAAGGGAAAGCAGAGCAGCGTTCCTCCAGCTCCCTCAGACACCAAGTTATCAGAGCAGGCTGCTGCCCATCCACAGTGCCCCCCAGCTCCTTTTGGCATCTGTCTGTCCTGCAGCAGGTGCTCCAGCTCTCCCCCGGGACCTTGCCACCCACTCCTGAGCAGAGACCTCAGCCACCAACACTGCACCAGATAGCTCAGGGTGCTGAAGTGCCCACAGGGTTCTTAAGGAAAGGAGATAGAAAAAAAATTAATTACATCAGAAAATAACAGCAGCAAACTACTTCAGCCCAAAATCCCATTGAGGATTAAAACCAAAATTAACTTATAGTTGGCAGCTTGAATTTTAGGTTTCACAGGAGGATTGCTGCTGTTTCCAGTGAGGCAGTTGCTAAGATCTGGCTTTTTCAATTTTGTAGCTTTGGGTTTTGTTTTGGTTTTTTTTTTTTTTTTTAAGATGGGAGGTAGACAGAGAAATCAGCTGACTTACAAAACCAAACCAAAACAACATGCCCCTTTCCCCCTCCCCAAAGAAGTAAGGCTCTGCAAGAAGAAGTTTTATTATATTTTCATCATAATCAGAATGGAACAGCTCTTCCTAAAACACTTCTTGACAGTCAGGACTTGAGCTCAAAGCTCTGCTGACTTTGGTCCCTGAACCAGGACTTCTGTCTTGATGGGTGCCTACACTGCAAGGCTATTGTGCCTTGTGCTCTCCTGATGGGAGGTCTTTCCCTCTGCCAGAAATATGCCCTTGGTGTTCTACAGAGAAGAACATTTTGAATGAGTTTTCCTTTAAGTCAGTAATTTCATATAAAACCCCCGTAACTATCAGGAGAGGGTTTGATGCTGTCTTTAAATGGCTCTGGAACATGGGATAGCCAGTGTGAACATACAGCATAAGTCAAGTAAAGCAGTAATTTTGAATTTCAGTCTGTAATGTCCCTGCCCCAACAAGCTAACCTTGGCTAGTCCCCATCTCTGCAGATTTTAAAAAGAAATACTCCCAAACATCTTAATGCTAAGGAAACCCATTTACAGAATCTCAAAACTTCAGTGGGATGCAAACCTCATTTTCAACCCATCACTAATTAATGCAATTTCCACTACAAATGAAGTGGGAGTTATAAAACATGGACTTGGAATGCATTTTCTCTGCCTCCTGCCACATGTCATAAAACATATTTAATGCAGGAACAGCAACTGGTAACAATCACTGAAGGAGACTGTCGTGGGCTGCTGAGCCCTCTGTGACCACACTTCAACTCCAAAGCCTGCGTGGGGCACCTATTCATCCTCTCCTGCTGCTGAGCCCTCCGTGACCACGCTCCAACCCCAAAGCCTGCGTGGGGCACCTATTCATCCTCTCCTGCATCAGCCTTAGAAAAGGTTGCTGAAACTTCTTCCAATGCCTTGCAACACACACTCCTTTCTGAAAACCTCTGGAGAGATGCTTAGGAATTGTCTTCTCCTCTCAAGTGACAGAATCCTAGTTTGAAGACTTTGTGCCAGAGAAGTGAATTCATCTGAAGAAAGGGGGGAACGAAAAAGGAAAGGGGGGAACGAAAAAGGAAAGGGGGGAACGAAAAAGGAAAGGGGGGAACGAAA